>JASDQU011404260.1:0-42811 GCA_032191745.1 Picea mariana
TGTGGCTATGACCAAAGCGATGTATATGCAAATGCATTTATAAATGTTAATAATAAAATGTGATGCTAGATGCTAAGGGGATATGGAAAAAGATGGGGGATGAATTAATTCACAAGAGAGGGAAGGGTCTAGGAGAATGTCTAAGAGAGGGGTCAAAGGGAGAATTACCCATGTCTATTAATTCCACCCACATTCCTGATTTTTATTACCATTATGTATTAAAATATATTTTCTGATTGAGTGTCCCCAAAGCCAATCATTCAATGCATGTAAGAGGGTGGGTGTGATAAGTCACATCCCAGAGTTATTGGGAGCATGGGGGATGAGTACAATCACCTTGGGGAAGTTTGTGGGTCAAACAAATAAGCCAAAGAGAGGAAATTCGTATGGGCATCTACAACTATTTTAGAGAGTCAAGTTTTTGGCATGAACAACAAGTAGAGAGAAAAAAAATAGCTTGGATTTGGAGCAACCATGAAGGGAGAATTCTAGAGCATGATGGAGTGTTTTTGGATGGTTTTGGAGCTAAAGACCGAAGAGCCTAGTTTCCAAGCTTGTAGAGTGAACTCCCATGTGAATTGCAATGTAACAACAAGTGTTTGTTGCTATTTTTGTTGGTATTTTTCCTAGCAGTGAGTTCCCTCAAGTTCCCAATAGAGAGATTTCTAGTTACCTATTCCAGAGAGACCCCGGTAAATGAATGGGATTCCTGAGAGATTGAGTTTAGTGAAGGGGTACATTCCTTGGGTTGGTAATGTCGAGAGGAAGAGAGTTGGTGAAAAATTGGGATAGTTGTAAGAGACTACTAGTGGGTTGTGGGTTTTCTGAGTTGTGAGTGGACATAGAGAGACCTCCCTCTTTTGTGGATTACTAAACCCATCTCGAGCGTTACTTGTTGTTGAGATTTGGAACAATAAGTCTATGGTTGGGTAGAACGTCTGTCCCAAGTAGTTGGTTGCACAACTGAATTAAACGATAAGTGTTTTATCTGTTGCTGTGTTATTTTATGTGTTTAAATGGTGTGCATGAACTCTATGTATAAAATTGATTTATATGTTGTTGTATTTGCATATAATGGTTGTATTTCATGTTCATTTTAGCATGTTGTAGATGCATCAATTTAATGGTATCAGAGAATAGTTAAATCTGGTTGTAATTCATAGCTAGAAGCTACATGAAATTAGTTAGTTGTAGAATTAATTTTTATGAGTATTCCACACATAATGGTCCTCAATTGGGCTAGGGGACGTTATATTATGGTATCATAGCTTTTGGTTCAAAGACCAGGCTTGTATGGGTTGATACATGTGCAAATTGGGAAAATTCGTTGTTAGAGATTTCTGTCTGTACGGATTTGGGGAAAAATGATGAAAAATTAGATAGAAATCCCCAAATTCGTGTTTAAAGAACTCAAAACTATCTAAGGGATTTAAAGGAGTTAATCTGCAGAGTTATAGATCTAAATTCAACTTCAAAGGTCAAATTTTATGTTTTAATGGTCATTATAGAATTTGGATAGAGTTGGCGAATCAATGATTGAGATTGTGTTCGATCATGAGATTGATGGCCTAAATTCATTTTGATAAATTTAAAAATTTGTTAGGATTTTAGAGGTTGCCAAGGTCTAGCAGATCAATAGTAAGAATTCATTTTTGGATGTTTGGAAAATGGATCAAACTGACGGTCGAGATGCATTTTTGGCTATTTCAAAAATGGATCAAATCAATGGTTAAGATCAATTTGAATGATCGATTGATGACCTAGATTCATCCAAGTTTTGGTTGAAAATTTATAAGTGTTGGAGTTGGCCAAGAGAAATTGTTGATGACTGATGTTGGGGTCAGCTGAATTGGAAAAGTGTTTTAGTTGCCAACAAAAATCATCGACGACTGATGGTCGATGTTATCACATAAGGTTGTCAAGAGCCATAGGTGTGTGTCGATATACCCGAGTCTATAATTTTTTTTCTTGTCTCTCTCTTTTTCTTAGGCCATGTCTTGAAATTTGTCCCTTTCGACTGTTAAAATCGGTGTGTGTTTGCACCTTTTTCGTTCGAGCGCCCTATTTCCCCTTGATGTCTTACTTGAAGGAAGTCTCGGCCGTAAAACTCTCTATTTTTCTCTAAGTATGAACACCCATATCCTTTGTTTATGTTGTTCTCTCTGTCCTCCCCATCCCACAACAAATTGTCCAAATCCTTGATCGTGCAGGCTGCAACCAAGAACACAAAGTGTAGCTTTCTTAACAATCTGTTTTGGGATTGAGGCATAAGCAGAAGGTAATTTTAATCTTTCAGTGGAGGAAATTCCAGGGACAATCCATATCAATGGCTCACGAGCGTTCGGGAGTGAAAACTTGCGCGAAGTATAGCGCCAGAGAAAAAGGATTGGAAGTGAATATGAACTGTTGATCTCAAAGGGGACAGGTGGAAATAGATCCAAGCCTTTGGGAAAATGAGCTTCGAAATATTTGAAATGAGAAGTGCCTAGAAATACTGAAGGGCCAAATCCTGAAGACCCGAAGCACTAAAGTCCCAAAGTGCTCGAAGTGTTCGAAGTCCCAAAGTGTTGAAGTGTCGAATTCCTGAAGCCATAAGTGTTGAAGGCTCGAAGTGAATCTGAACCATCCATCGGCGGGGCCACGCATCAGCAGATCCATAGCTATAGGTAAAAAAAGTTGAAGGAAGAGGAGGTTTGATATTTGATTTTCCCAGAGTGTGGAGACCCGAAGTAATTCTTGGTCGTTCGATTCAAGAGGATGCACGTCAACAGATTGATAGCTCCAGGTAAAAGTAGCTGAAGGTAAGTGAGATTTGAGTTTTGATTTTCCCGGATCCCGAAGACCCGAAGTGGATCTCGACTGTCCAAATCTAGGAGCCATGCATCATCGGATCCCTAGCTCTGGGGGATTTTCTTAGGGAAAATAAAATTTGAAGTTTGAAAAGTCCAAAGCCCAAATCACGAAGCAGATCTTGGCCGTCGATTCGAAAAGGGAAGATCTGATCTATTGATCTGAAAGAATATTTGAGCCATTGATCATAAATCCTCACCTAATATCACAACATTGACGACCACAATCCATTGCAGGGATGCGACGTGCTGGGGCGATAATTGTCTTGAGCAGTCCCACAATTGAAACCACGGTTTGGAAAAAGTAATATGTGGCAAAAGGTGGTGGATTGTGGGCTCAAAAGTGGTATGAACCAAACCACCTTTGAGCGGACCTGCAATCACATGTTTATATAGTGTCCTATTTGAGAGTGGTGTGTGGCCATCCCTTGGGCATTAAGCTGCGTTTCAATCCTGAGAAAAGAAATTTAATAAAAATGGAGCTGGTGGTTGAAACCTCGACTCACTCGATAATTAGAAAGTATGGAGGAGTTGGCCTTGGAAAACAGAGTTGTCAGCCCGAGGTACCCCCATGGATGGAGTTTCCTGCAGACCCATGCCGATCTGAGCTTGCGTTTGACAGAGGGATACATGCATAGTCTGACAGAATACTACTCAGTCGAAATTCTTTGAATGTAGTGATCAAATCACACTCCTCATAGTTGAGGACAATTTTGAGTATAAAGAAGTAATTTTGATATTTTGTTAAGGTCGTTAACTGGTTGAGAAGAGCTCCCTATTTTGTAATGTTTTGAAGCCAAAACTGTTCTCTGGTTGTGTATAAGATTTGATACTTTCAGATTAATAGAAGTCAACCTCTTTTCATCTCTTTGTAAAAACTGTGCTAAAACACTCGAGCATGGAGGATCCATTCGAGGGTTGTTATGTTGTTGTAATGTAGGTTTGATTGCAGCGGTATCGTGACCAATTTTAGTCATCTTCCTTGTGATTTTTTTCCCTCTTACACTGAATGGATCTAGCATGGAGGATCCAGTCGATTTGCTGTAGCTACATGGTGATGTAGGTTTGATCATTGTGTTGTTGTGACTGTGTTATTTGGACATATTTCAATGTCTGAAGCTTGAGCTTAAGAGTGATCTTGAGTATGAGGTTTTCTTCTCCAAGATTCTTGAAGGCCTTATTCCCATAATAGTCTTGTCCATCTTTCTTACTAAGTGTTCCCTCTACTCACACTTAAACTCAATTCACTGACTGAAGTTAGTTGTGGCCCTCACTTCCCTGTGCATTTCTTGTCCAGTTCTGTGTCGAACATCATTCATATATTGAGTTTTGTCCATTGACCTCCACTCATATAAAACCAACATCCACAAAAAGCTATGATGGGTATTGGGCTCATCGTTCCACAATATGAGGGTGACTATCAATGCTAACATTCATGGCATCGTTGCCAGGGAACAAATTGAAGACGTTTCCCTGGGTAGAATGACAATGAGCTTTTGATTCTGAAGGTGCATCAGATATAAGAACCATTGAAGATTGCATTTGCACCTGACAAATCCATTGTATAGACTCCATTGTTTCAGTGTGACTGCCTCTGGCTACACCTGGAGCCCCCTGGGACACAACGATCAGATTTGGTCTTTGACGGTGAACAAATACCATACACACTCATTCTGCATATCATTAACCTGGCGACTCCATGACTAAAGGATCGATTGGCGACTCCACTGGTTCGAAATGGAAAGAATCTTGGCTCGAAGGTTTGCTCCTTTTAATTTTTCTGTTGTTCCTGGTTTTCCTTATGTTGTCCCTACTCCAAATGAATGGGGAGATTATTTGCCCATATTTAGAGAGCGTAAAGAGGACAACCCTGGTCAACATCTCCATGAGTTTCATGAAATCATGCATCAGTGGGAGATACATCATGAAGATGTATTAATGAATATGTTCATGTTATCATTAGCAGGAGATGCTCGTCAGTGGTATCACTCCTTACCCCCTGCCAACATCTCCTCCCTGGGATAATTTCATGCAGCTTTCAATAGACATTGTCAAATTTTTTATTGCTCTGAGTTTATTTGTCATAATTGTTGTGAGGAATATGAAGACAGTGATCAAGATACAGCTGGTTCTAATGAAAGCTGTAAGGATGAAGACCATGAGGAGGAAGAATATGCTTTGGGTGAGCTAATGGAATTGGTAAAATCTCTCTCTGCCAAAATAGAAAGGTTGGAATCTGAACAAAGCGTAGAGGATTCTCCAGTCCTTGAGACATGTTGTCGAGCCCTACGAATGGTGATAGTATTGAAGATTTCATAACTGTAGAGGCCTTACTTTCTACTCCTGATGTGCTTGCTATCTCAGATTTAAATGAAGAAATAATGGTGTATTTAGATGAAGAGCAGCAATTCCCTACATCACATTTTGATGACTCGGGGAGTAGCTAGCCTGTGTATGACAACTATGAATCAGTTTTTGAGCTGGATTTGCAATATTCCCAAGAAAATATTGCAGAGTCTTATCCTTTTTTCACTAATGAAAAATATTGTGAGGAAATCAACCATCCTGGACCTGTAGAAGACACCAAGCAGCGGTTTGAAGAGCAGAGTTTTCCCATGGTTCATGTTTATGATGATTATGAATTTGACACTTGGGAGAGCCGTGAAGAAGAAGAGGAGTAGCTGAAGGTATAGTTTATAGCCTGCTCAGAACCTATTAGTGAGCAACCACCGCCTGGGATCAGTCATTCTTCATTAGCCTTTCACCCACCTGCACTTACTAGAGACATTCAGCCTGGTGTGAACAGATGAAAGACAGAGCATGTTTTCTATCACCAACCTACCACTCATTCTATGAATCTATAAGGGAGTACATGGAGTTGAATTTCCTTCATGTCTTGGAGTTGCTCAACTTTATCCTAATTTCAGTGCTGGGAGGAGAGATAAAAAGAGTAATCATTTTGTTGTCACAATTGCATTGTTTTTATTTGATCAGTGACAGAGTAAACAAGTTTTCAGTTAGGAGGTTACTTGATTAGCTCTGGTGGAAGTCCACTTTCACCTAGCACTTTGTAAAAATCAGTTAGTATAGGATTGTACATAAATAATATCCTTTTGGAGCCCATGTGTTTGTTTTCGTTTTTAGTAGAGTAGCGTGTACATATTTCCATGTTTTCTTCAGCGAAATTTTTGAGCTCGATTCCATAACCCAACAACTAAGGCACTGGAACTACTTGTTCTTGGTAGCTCGCAGGGAGCATGCCATCCTTTGTGGAGCCAAATGTTATCACATAAGGTTTTCAAGGGCCATAGGTGTGTGTCTATATACCCGAGTCTATAAATTTTTCCTTGTCTCTCTCTTTTTTGTAGGCCAAGTCTTGAAATTTATCCCTTTCGACTGTTAATCAGTGTCTGTTTGCACCTTTTTCGTTCAAGCGCCCTGTTTCCCCTTGATGTCTTACCTGAAGGAAGTCTTAGCCCTAAACCTCTCTATTTTTATCTAAGGATGAACACCCATCTCCTTTGTTTCTGTTGTTGTTCTCTTTGTTCTCCCCAGCCCACAACAAATTGTCCAAATCCTTGATTGTGCAGGCCACAACCAAGAACACAAAGCGCAACTTTCTTAACAATCTATTTTGGGATTGAGACATAAGCAAAAGGCAGTTTTAATCTTTCAGTGGTGGAAATTCTAGAAACAATCCAGATCAGTGGTTCACAAGCGTTCGAGAGTGAAAACTTGCACGAAGTATAGCGTTAGAGAAAAAGGCCCCGAAGTGAATATGGACCATTGATCTCAAAGGGGATAGGTAGTAGTAGATCCAAGCCTTCAAGGAAATGAGCTTCAGAAGATTTGAAATGACAAGTTCTTAGAAATCCCAAAGGGTCGAAGCCTGAAGACCTGAAGAGCCAAAATCCCGAAGTGGCCGAAGTCCCGAAGTGCCAAAGCATCGAATTCCCGAAGCCAGAAGTGTCGTAGACCCGAAGTGAATCTGGACCATCCATCGGAGGGGGCACGCATCAACAGATCCATATCTCTGGGTAAAAGCAATTGAAGGCAAAGAAGGTTTGAGATTTCATTTTCCCGGAGTCCGAAGACCTGAAGTAATTCTCGGTCGTTCGATTCAAGAGAACGTGCGTCGATAGATTAACAACTCCGGGTAAAAGTAGCCGAAGGTAAGTGAGATTTGAGTTTTGATTTTCCCGAATCTTGGAGACACAAAGTGGATCTCGGCCGTCCAAAATCCAGAAGCTACGCGTCATCAGATCCCTAGCTTCAGAGGATTTGCTTAGGGCAAATCAAATTTGAAGTTTGAAAAGTCCGAAACTTGAATCGTGAAGCAGATCTTGACCGTCAATTCGAAAAGGGAAGATCTGATCCATTGATCTGAAGAGGGCATATTTGAGCCATTGATCATAAATCCTCACCCAAGATCATAAGATTGATGGCCATATTCCACTGCAGGGATGCGACGTGCTCGAGCGATAATTTTCTTGAGCGGTCCTGCAATTGAAACCGCAGTTTGGAAAAAGTAATACGTGGCAAAAGGTGGTGGATTGCGGGCTCAAAGGCGGTGTGAACCCAAACCATCTTTGAGCAGCCCCGCAATCACGTGTTTATATAGCGTCCTATCTAAGAGCGGCGTGTGGCCTCCCCCTAGGCATTAATCCATGTTTCAATCCCGAGAAAAGGCGGTTAATAAAAATGGAGCTGGTGGTTGAAACCTCAACTCACTTGGTAATTAGAAAGTATGGAGGAGTTGACCATGGAAAATCGAGTTGTCATCCCGAGGTACCCCCGTGGACGAAGTTTCCTGCAGACACATGTTGATATGAGCTCGCGTCTGACAGAGGGATACATGCACAGTCTGACAGAAGACTACTCAGATGAAAATCTTTGAATGTAGTGATCAGATCACACTCCTGATAGTCAGGGACGGTTCTGAGTATAAAGAAGTGGTTTTGATATTTTGTTAAGGTCATCAACTGGTTGAGAAGAGCTCCCTATTTTGTAATTTTTGAAGCCATAACTGTTCTCTGGTTATGTATATGATTTGAGAATTTTAGATTAATAGAAGTCAACCTCTTTTCATCTCTTTGTAAAAATTGTTCTAAAACACTCAGGCATGGAGGATCCAGTCAAGGGTTGTTATGTTGTTGTAATGTAGGTTTGATTGCAGCGGTATCATGACTAGTTTTAGTCTGCTTCCTTGTGATATTTTTCCCTCTTACACTGAATGGCTCAGGCATGGAGGATCCAGTCAAGTTGTTGTAGCTGCATGGTGATGTAGGTTTGATCATTGTGTTCTTGTGACCATGTTGTTTGGACATATTTCAGTGTCCGAAACTTGATATTAAGAGAAATTCAAGAAGCATGAGAAGGCACCATCATTATCCAAGGAAATCCACCAGAAGAAATCATTCAAGTTCAAGGCTAGGGAGAAACCAAAGTGTGTGTCATGTTAGGAGGAAAAGGAGAAGGCCCGAGGTAAACATCTTTCAAGGTGAAGTCAAGAAAATCAAGCCACCGACTTTCAATGGTGAGCACGGGAAAGGAGAAGAGGTTGAGGCCTGACTGTTGGAAATGAAGAAATATTTCTGGTTGCATGATTACCCCTCAAGGGTAAAATCCATAATTGAAACCTACCACTTGCAAGTAAAGGCAACCATGTGGTGGGATTGGCTTAAGCAAGACAAAGAACTTAATGAGAAGATGATATCATGGAGGCAGTTCAAAGGATATTTCCAAGAGAAATATTTGTTTGAGCATTATTGTAAAAGAAAAATGAAAGATTTCTTTGAACTCAAGTTGGGAAGCATGACAATGGACGAATATGAGAAGTTATTTGAATTTATGAAGTATGTTGACTTCATAAAGGATGAGAACGTAAAAATACAAAGGTTTCTAAGTGGGTTACCCTCATTCTACAGTGACAAGATACAATATGATAACCACAAGACTTTGGAGGAGGCCATAAGGAGAGAAAACAATCTTTATAAGCAAAGCAGAGGAAGGTCAGTTTTCCAAAAATCTTGGAATGACAAGATGAAGGGTAAAAGGATCAAAGGAAGAAAGGTTTTAAGACACTCTTTTTCAAGAAGAACTCCCAAGAAAATCAACAAGGTCAGTCAGCCCAAAAGAAGCACAAGACTGTATATTCATTTGGGAAAAGGTCAAGGAATCAGCCTGCATAGTGTTGGTTGTGTGAGGGAAATAATTGATATAGGGAATGCCCTCACAAAGGATAAAGAATGAGGACTTTCCACAACATTCAGGAATATGAAACAATGGAAGACATGGGAGGAAACATGCCAAGGATTTATGCAGCCTTGGATAACACGAAATCATAGTGTCAATCTCCCATGATTGAATAAGAAGGTAATATTGATAACTAACCCATAGCAATTTTAATTGATTATGGAGCTAGACATAGTTACATAAACTCTATCATTGTTGAAATATTTCACTTGCAAAGGAGTAAGCATAATAAATCTTGGTTAGTTCAATTATCCACAGGGGCTAAGAGGAAGATCAATGAGCTAGTTAAATATTTTCTAATAGACATGAATGGACTCAAGAAAAAGGTAGATGTGAACATCATTCCATTAGGTTCATATGATTGTCTAACTGACATTAATTGGTTAAAAAACACCATGTTGTCCTAGACTATTACAATAAGACAATCAAATGTCTTGATGAAGCAGGTAAATAAAGAAATATTCAAGGCATTCCAAGAGTTGTAGCTATTAGAGAGATTTCAACTATGCAGTTGAAAAAGAGTTTCAGGAAGGGATGTCATATTTTTGTAGCCCATATGGAGGAGACAACCAAAGATAAAGTGGTAATCATTGAAAACAATCTGGTCGTAATGGATTTTGAATATTTTTTTGGAGAAATCCCATGATTTTTACCAAAGAGAGACATTGATTTCTCTATTGATTTGGAGTTAGGAGCTACCCCAATGTATAAGACACCATATTGAATGGGCACACCAGAGTTGAAGGAGTTGTAGATGCAGCTTGAAGGGATTTTAAAAAAGGGGTATATATGTCCAAGTGTGTCACTGTGGGGAGCCCCAGTTCTTTTTTTGAAGCATAAAGATATAAAGATGGAACCTTAACGTTGTGTATTGATTTCAGACAACTGAATAAGGTCACCATAAAGAACAAATATCCGTTGCCAAGGATTGATGATTTATTTGATCATCCGAATGGTGCAAGAATATTTTCAAATATTGACTTGTGATGAACCTATCATCAAGTGAGGATAAAGTAAGAAGACATCAACAAGAAAACATTCACGGTACGAGCATTATGAATTCACGGTAGTACCATTTGGACTATCAAATTCCCAAGTTGTTTTCATGTGCCTGATGAATGGAGTGTTCAGGGAGTATCTGGACAAGTTTATGATTGTGTTCCTAGATGATATACTCATCTAGTCTAAGTTAGAAGAGGAACATGAGCAACATTTAAGAATGGTGTTGCAAGTCTTAAGAGAGAATAAGTTATATGCTAAGATAAGTAAGTGCATCTTTTATCAAAATAAGATTCAATACTTGGGGAATATAGTTTCAACATATGTGATAACAATGGATCTTAGATAAAGGACAGTAGAGGATGGATAATGCCAAAGAATGTGATAGAGGTCATATCATTCATGGGTCTTGCTGATTATTACCGTATATTTATAAGAGGTTTCTCAAATATTGCAAGCCCAATCACGTCCTTGCAAAACAAGGGAATGAAATTTGAATGGACTTCCAAGTGTGAAGAAATATTTCAACAACTAAAAGACATTTTTACAAGTGCGCTAATCTTGAATATTTTAGATCCAAATGAATATTTTGGTGCATGCACTGATGCATGAAAGGAAGGAAAAGGAAGGGATTGGTGGAGTCCTCACCCAAGAAGATCACGTGGTATGCTATGAGTCCAAAAAATTAAAAAAGCATGAGAAGAATTATGCTACACATGACTTGAAATTAGAAACCATTGTACATGCATTAAAATGTGGAGACATCACCTTATGGGGAAAATATTTGAGCTAAGGACAAACCACAGTGGTATGAAACATTTGTTTGGAAAAACCACATTAAATGCTAGACAAACTAGATGGCTTGAATTTCTTAGTGAGTATGAATCTGAAATTAAGCATGCATCAAGGGAAAATAAAATCAAGTGGATGATGCACTTAGAAAGAGAGCTCATGAGAAGCATATTGCAACCATTATCATGTCGAAGAACGATCTGAAAGATAAATTATCGCAACAACAAATTCAGATCAACATAATTTGAAAATAAAAGAAAAATTACAACAAGGTAATTTTCAACATAAATTTAATTTTTATGAGCTAAAAGAATATGGAATTATCATGTACAAGGAAAACATATATGTGTCGAATTCCAATGAGATGAAAAATGCAATGTGGAGGGAAATGCACAATGTGCCATATGCTAGCCACCCAGGATATCAAAAGACAATTGCAACTATCCTAATACAATACTTTTGGCCCGTAATGAAGAAAGAAGTGGCTAATTATATATCCATATGTCTACAGTGTCAGAAAGTGAAGACTGAACATAGGCATCTAGCTAGGTTTTTGTAGTGATTTCCCATTCCAAAGTGGAAGTAGTTACATTTGATTTTATTACAAAGCTACCCAGAACAATGAAGCAACATGATTCCATCATGTTGGTGGTGGATAAATTAACTAAGGCAAGACATTTTATTCTAGTGAAGACAACACACAGAGAAAAAATATTGCATAAATCTACATGAAAAAAATTGTCATGCTACATGGGGTGCCTAAGAAAATAGTTTCAGACAAAGATCCGAAATTCACTTCCAGTTTTTGGAAAGGTTTGTTCAAAGGCTTTGGGAAAAATATAAATCTCAGTACAAAGTATCACCCAGATTTAGATGGGAAAAAAGAGAGGACTAACACAATAATTGAGGACATGCTCAAAATGTGTGTGATGGACAAACCATCAAAGTGGGAAGATTATATTCATTTGGTTGAATTTTCCTACAATAATGGGTATCATACCTCATTAAAAATGATTCCATTTGAAGTATTGTATGGTATAAATTCTAACACACCAGTGAGTTGGGATAATCCAATAGACATAGTTGTCATTGGGCAAGATTTATTGAAGGAAATGGAAGAGAAAAAGACAAATATCAAGCAAAATTTAAAGGCCACCTAAGACAAGTAGAAAATTTATGCAGAAAAGAATAGAGTGTTTAGAAATTTTAAAGTGGGAGAACATATGTTCTTAAAAGTGAAGGATGAAAGAAGTTCGTTAAGATTAGGAAGTTTCCCAAAGTGGAAACAATATATTGTGGACCTTTTGAAATCTTAGGAAAGATATAGCCAATTGCATACATGTTAGCATTTCCTACATCCATGAGAGTGTATAATGTATTTCATGTGTCATTATTAAAGAAATATGTGTCTGACCCTAAACATAATTGATTGGAATGTGATCTAGGTGGAGCATGAAGGGGATTTTCAGGTGGAAATAGTACGTATTGATACAAGAGAATCCTTGGGCTCAAAAAATCCACATCATCCAAAAAAAATATTTCTATTCTGCAAATTAGGCAATAAGTCGAATAAGGACTGTGTTAGTGGTCCATTTTATTTATTCAATTTGATATGAATTCAAACTATTTTTACTCATGAAACTACTCTTATGTATGTTGAAACTTGTGCTGAAACTGATGTTGAAACTCCTGTAGAATATGGATTTCGTTGAAAAATTGAAATTCCTCCTACGATAACGTTGTTACAACGCTTGTTGACTTTCCATGCTGACATTAACATGTGTTTAGTCTCAACCATGGTTAGTTCAAGGATCTGGTTCCCAAAAGGAAGATCGTTAACATCAAGAAGGAGGCGAGTTGCCAAGGCAATTTTGGTAACTGTCCATTCTTGGAAATGGAAGGCAAATTGATTCATAGGTGAAGGGAGGAGTTTAAAGAGGCATGGACCTGATGGAGAAAGGGCTTGGCTCAGGACAAAGGAAAGGTTGATTCATCACAAAAGAATGGATTGGTTAACAGTAAATATAGAGATCGTGAAGAACGCATTGAAGAAGCAGATCTCATGAATGAGCTATGTGACAAGAAGGTTGGAACATAGTCTCAACACACTGATTCAGAAGCAATCCTCTCTTGACAATTTCACTTCTGTAACAATAGTGCATATTACTAGAACTACATATTGTCTAACGATTCCATCAATATGTTATGTAACCTTTTTATTTTGTTTTGAATCAATAAAATCATAGTTGCATTCCACTGGCGTTCAATATTAAGTTTGTTAAATGCTCTCCTTACTGTTTTGGAAATAGTATTTTTCTTTTTCTTTTTCCCTGTGTATTATGTAGCAAGGTGCATGTTGTAATTGTTTGTGTGTTCAACTCAACTCTCCCTACATCAGGTTGTATCAAAGCTTACATTTTCTCTAGGATAAGTGTGTGAGTGATCCTGTAATAGGTAGAGAAGACCTTGATTATGGTGGTGTTTCAGCCAAAGTGTTGAAGAATAAGTACATGTATGAACGTATGGATTGAGGATGTGGATGGTAATTAGGATTCTAACTACCAGGAGACTTGGAAGAATTCCACCCAGAATGAGAGGAGAAACATGTGGAGGTGAAATAAATCAAGAACTTGAAGAGTTACGAAGAAGAATAGAATAATTAGAACACAAAAGAGATGGATATGCTAAGACAGATTCTGACTCTGAAGCTGAGAGTGAGATTGAACAAAATACCGAGGATGTAGACCCTACAGAGCGTTTGATATCCTATCTGAGTAATAGAGGTAGTGATAAGGTCAAGGTTTTGTGCTATGATGGAAGCTTGAAGGCTGAAACTTTTATAGACTGGATAAGAGAGCTTGAGTGGTATTTTGAATATGAGAATGTTCATGATCCAAAACGGGTTCGATTTGCTATCAAAAATTTGAAAGGACATGCTTCTCTTTGGTGGGACATGTTGCAGAAAGATAGAGTTGATGATAGGTAGGAAAAGATCAAGACTTGGAAGAAGATGGTGAGTAATATTAAATAAATGTTCTTTCCCGTGGATTACTAGTAGAATCTGTGTAGACAAGTCCAAAATCTGAGGCAAAAAGATACTTTTGTGCATGAGTACATTGAAGATTTCTTCAGGCTATCACTTAGATCAGGCATTAAGAATCCAGAGTATCAACATAGGGATAGATATGTGAATGTACTGAAGTATACAATCCAGGATGAGATGAGTATGCATTATTTTCGTACTGTGGATGAATCTTATTAAATTTCCTTGAAGGTGGAGGAGAAAGTTGACGGGAAAACCCAACAAAAGTTAAGGGGAATAGGTCCACGAGAAAGAGCTAGAGAAAACACTGCTAAAGAAAATGACAAAAAACAAGAATCGACAAGTAGTACAAGTACCATAGGAAATGGAGTTGGTAGAGGCATCAGATTTAGAAGAGGAAAGGGATAGTTTGTAGTTACTTGTTATAGATGTGGATTTGAAGGTCACAACGCCTTAGGATGTCCAAAAAATCAAGGTTCAAGTAAAAGAGGTGATGCTATAATGCAGGTTACCATGGAAGGTGATGCATTGGTGGTTGGCGAAGATGTGGTTGTGATTCCACACGAACAAGGTGAGAACTTGTTGTTTCAAAGAATTTTACTTAAACCAGAACATAAGTTAATAGAAAAACCTAAATAGAGGAAAAGAGTGTTTAAGACCAGATGCAAAGTTGAAGGCAAATGTTGTAACTTGATTATTGATGGAGGAAGTACAAAAAACTCAATTTCTACTGAGGTCAAGAAGAAACTAAATTTGAAATGTTAACCACATCCTAATCCTTATTGAGTTTCATGGTTGCATAAAGGGGAGTATGTGACTGTAAATGAACAATGTTTTTTAAAATTCCATATTGGGGATTTTAAAGAGAAAGTGTTATGTGACATAGTAGAGATGGATGTGTTCCATATTCTACTTGGAAGAACATGGATGTTTGACCAAAAGGTGTTCCATGATGGCATGGAAAATTCATATGAATTTTTTCAAAATGGACAATGTTATAAGTTGACACCAATGCGTGAAGATGGTGGGAGTAACAATAGCAGTTGCAACAAAGATTTGAACAACAGTAACAACCGCCTTAGGTTGTGTTAAACAAAGGATTTTTTTAAGGAGAAGAAACAAAGAAAATATTGTTTAGCTGTAGTGCCAAAGAAGGTTTAAGAGGATGAAAAGGGGAGTTCTGTACCAATAGAAATCCAACGCATGTTGGAAGAATTTAAAGAAATTGTTGCAGAGGAATTACTCATAGGGTTACGTCCTTTGTATAGTATATCACGTCAAATTGGATTTATTCCAGTATTGAGTTTAACAAATAAAGCGCCTTATTGAATGACTCCATCAAAGAGTGAAGAAGTGAATCGACAAGTGCATGAATTGCTTGACCGAGGGTTGATTCGTGAGAGATTGAGACCTTGCGTAGTACCAATAGTATTGACGCCCAAGAAAATTGGGGAATGGCGAATGTGTACTGTTTCACATGCTATAAACAAAATCACTATCAAGTATTGATTTCCATTGCCCATAATGGATGACCTTATCGATTGTGTGAGTGGTTCAAAATATTTTACTAAAATTGATTTGAAGAGAGGATATCACCAGATTCAAATTAGAGAAGGTGATGAATGGAAAACTATATTCAAGATGAAAGATTGACTGTTTGAATGGTTAGTGATGCCATTCGGGTTAACGAATGCGTCCAACATGTTCATGACATTGATGAATGAATTCTTGAAGCCATTTTTGGGCAAGTTTGTGGTTGTATATTTGGATGATATAATGATTTTTAGCAAAGTAGAACATATCATGTTGAGCATGTGAGGGAAGTAATACAATGCTTGAAGGAAGAGAAATTATTGATAAACTTAAAGAAGTGTACATTCATGCAACAAGAATTGGTGTACCTGGGTTTCATGGTTTCAAAAGAAGGACTTAAAATGGATCCTGAGAAAGTGAAGGCTATTATTGAATAGAAAAACCAAGATGTACATTTGATGTGAGGAGCTTCCATGGATTGGCAGGCTTCTACCAGAAATTCATTAGGAACTTTAGCCAAATATGTGCACCTCTTACATAATGTATGAAGAAGGAAGTTGTTAGCACTAGAAATTGTTCTTAGACTTCTTTAAGAACAAGCCTAATACCCATTAGGATTTGAAAAATTAAATCAATTTAAATTGGGTTGATCAACAAGAAAGAACAAGAAATAGGGCAACAGTCTGACTGTATATCAATGATCTACCATTGGGCATGGAGTCAAAACCACTCTGCATATTGAAAGAAATAAAGATAAATATCAGGTTAAGAGCTTATATGATGATGATTAAAAGAAATACAAGTGAACAAAAGAACAATGTCTACTAAACAAAGATCCTCACTATAGAATAGATTGAAAAATGCTTGAACAAAAACAATGATTAACATTCCATCTACAACATATCCTTTGCTGCTCAGGGATCCATTAATCAAAGGCATACTTTGATCCTCAAAACCTGTAATATATTAAATCAAGAAGATAACAAAATAAATGGGAAAACAATGAAGAAAATATGATAAACAACTCTCATGAATCTTTAATGGTAGAAATGCTAATTACAATAGGTCCTCAGGCTTACAAATGAGCAACTAAACTGCTCCTCCAACTCTTGGATCATGAATACAACCCTTCCCTTATCAAAATCCACTTCATATATAGTGAATTATCTCTCTCTACTCTAAGGAGGTCGAAACCAAGGAGCTACATAGGATCCTCCTCCATTTAGGAGTCTGTTACAAAAGATTCCAACAAAAACATAACAAATTCCTATTTTTTTGGATCTTGTCTATTGTGATAAATTCCTTTTGAAATAGGTCATGCTGCTTGATATGGTGATAGAAAACATGTCCCTAATGTCCAAATACCTCCTAGGAAACCATTTGAACCCCTTCATATAGGTGGAATACCTCCTACAACTCGGATTTATCAATCTGTTAGAGTTCCCAACGCCTTTGACAACATGCGCTGCAAACTTTTCTATAGGTGATGATTTTGAATTTTCTCCCAAACTATGAACTGAGTCAGGTTGAATTTTTGTTATCAATTCAATGGTAATATGGTTCTTCTCCACACCAAATTTCAAAAGAACCCATATCGATCAAACATGACTTTGTTGTCTGCTAATTGCTACAACTTCTGGTATGTTTGAATTTAGGTTGGTGCTTTGTGAACCCGAGCTGGACTTAGAGCGAGGCATCCAATATTGAACAATCTTCTACATCTAGTTCACAGTGCCAGTCTGCAGCGCCAATTTTCAAATTATAGTAGCGCTCTTCAAGGAAACTGTTATAGTTTATTCCTTGTCATAATATTTGAAAATCATATTGAATGAAAGTGTTGAAGACAATGAAATCTGCCCTTACACCTTTCCAAAGTAAAATGATGAGAGATTAGTGCAATGAGTTAATTCTTATTGTGCTATGAAATTTTTTAGGTGAGTTGGTAGCAAATCAATCTGACCTCTGACTTGACCTCTAAACGATTGGAAAATGGCATAATGGAAACTTCTACACACCTTTGAGACAAGACACATTCTGATGATGAGTTTTTTTAGAACAAGAGTGTGACCCATGTGGACCCTTATTCTCCTCATGATGATAAATAATACCATGACACTAAGGCTCTAAACCAATAATAAAACAAGATGATGCTTGTGGAAAAATCAAAGAATTGAGTTATGACATGAAATATAACCCAAAGCCTAGGACTTAAAAACCCTATGACACAAAACAATACAAAACCAAAGTGTTTTGACCCCTACACATCCTATGTGCTAACATATGACTCCACAGAGGATGGAGACCTCCCTGTGAGGCTCAAAGAATATGTAGTTCCAATGTCTTATCCATTGGGCTAGGAGTCCTTCACCTCCTTCCAAATTTATGCAAATTATTCTGAAACCAAAATATACTGTTGCAAACCAAATGTAAACTGAATGTTGTACTCAAACTAAAAACCAAATACTTGCATGGAAAGCTTATTTATGCACACTTCTACTCCTACTCCAATCAACTGAACTGCTTCTTGATCAAGTGTAATCAAATTTCCATTGGAGCCATAAAATCATCCAACTGATGAAATGTAATCCTTGTTTCTAGCTAAGTAAGAAGACATGAAGAGATCATATCATGAACAACAAAAATTCCACAAAAAAACATGTACTCACAACTACAAATTGATGAGATTCCAAAAATTGCAGCATTTGGGATCTATGGAAATGACGAATCCATCTAGGCTAATATTGGATCCTAAAACTTATGAAAAACCTCTTGCTGATCCAAGAAAGGGAATTGCATCATTGTTAGATATTCCGCAATTTGATTTGTCTGCAAAACTCAAAATTGTTGTAGGATGATATCACTGCTGATCACATGTTGTTCAATATTTGTTGTAGATTGTGAATGCAGACTTGCTGATCTCTGATGATAGTTGCTGGAGTAATTTATTTGACCAATTATGCTCACCTAACTGACGTTATGCAAGGCAATATTCAACTTGTTCTTTATGAACGAACAAATATGGCATATTCCTTTTGGAACTACACCACCTCTCCTGAGATCTTATGAATCATGATTAAAATATTAAATCTTTGATATTCACAAATTAGTGGTTGTTCTTGGTCTTCAACATCACTGTTTCCATAGTGATGAAAACAAGGTGGACAATTAAGGGATATAACTTGAGAAATATGCTCATAAGCTTTTTCAATGATGGGCTCATTGTATGATCCTACAACAAAAGTCTGCTAAAAAGACATTTTCTCTTCTTCATAACTATCAAATGGAGTTTGTTCAACTTCAAGTATGTCATAAAAAGGTTGATTTAAACAGTTGTTAACATGATCTACTATTTTTCGATCTTGAAAATTCTCTTCAACTATTTCATGATCAATTTTTTCTTGCACATGACTATCACTTATTTCAAGATCTAAAGATTCCTTGTTTAAAAATTGTTGATATTGAACATGCAGTATCAAAGATAAATGAAAGGGATCGAAAAACTGTATATCATGACCATATTTTTCAAGCTCCTCTTTAATAGAAGAGTTTAAAATGTTTTCTTCACATACTAACTCTTCTTTAATTTCTTTTTCAACAAGACCTTCATAAAGTTCATCATAAGAGGAAAAATCTACTGTTCTTTGAGCTCGAGATTTAGATTTTTCACAGCAATATTCAAGAAGCATTTAATTTGGAAAGTACCTTTTACATTGTTTGTTGAACGCAACATGGAAATATCTCAAGGAACATATGCTAGAAGCAGGAAGAGAAAAATACCATTCTCATGCATCACCCTTTAAAGAGTACATGAACATTTTCATCAAAACATCCTCATGATGTATGTCTATTTGATCCATGCATTGATGAAATGTAATGATATGTTGAGCATGATTCCCCCCTTGTCTTCTTTGAAAGTAGGAAGGTAATACATCCATTCTGACGGTGGAGGCACTAGATTTGGAAAACCAGGGACAACTAAAAAATTGAAAGGTGCAAACCTCTATGCCAAGATAGCCTCCATGGCCTTTGTCATTATGAATCAGTGAAGTCACCAATAGATTCTTTCTTCATGGAGTGGAGTCAACAACTGAAAGGGATGTAGTCTTTTCTGTCACCAATCCTTGCTCACCATCAAGAACTGGTTGTAATTTTTTTTGTACAACCTAGGGAATATCTTCAACTTCGTCCCCGACAATGGTGCCAAAAATGTTAGCACTAGAAATTATTCTTAGATTTCTTTAAGAACAAGCCTAATACCCATCATGATTTGAAAAATTAAATTAATTTAAATTGGGTGGATCAACAAGAAAGAACAAGAAATAAGGCAATAGTCTGACTATAGATCAATGATCTACCATTGGGCATGGAGTCAAAACCACTTTGCAGATTGAAGGAAATCAAGCTAAATATCATGTTAAGAGATTATATGATGATGATTAGAAGAAAGGAAACTAAACAAAAGAAGAATGTATACTAGATAGAGATCCTCTCTACATAATATATTGAAAAATGCTTGAACAAAAACAATCATTAACATGCCATATACAACATATCCTTTTTTGCTCAGGGATCCATTAATCAAAGGCATCCTTTGATCCTCAAAACCTACAATATATTCAATCAATAAGATAACAAAATAAATGGGAAAACAAATAAGACAAGCTGAAAAACAACTCTCATGAATCTTTAATGACAAAAATGCTAATTACAATAGGCCCTCAGGTCTACAAATGAGCAACTAAACTGCTCCTCCAGCTCTTGGATCATGAATCCAACCCTTTCCTTATCAAAATCCACTTCATATATAGTGAATGATATCTCTCTAATCTAAGGAGTTCTAAACCAAGGAGTTACATAAGATCCTCCTCCATTTAGGAGTCTGTTACAAAAGATTCCAACAAAAACATAACAAATTCCTATTTTTTTAGTTCTTGTCTATTGTGATAAATTCCTTTTGAAACACGTCATGCTACTTGATATGGTGATAGAAAAAATTTGCCTCATGTCCAACTACCTCCTAGAAAACCATTTGAATCCCCTCAAAAAGGTGGCATCCCTCCTACAACTTGGATTTATCAAACTATTAGAGTTCACAACGCCTATGACAACATGTGCTGCGAACTTTCCTGTAGGTGATGATTTTCATTTTTCTCCCAAACCACGAACTAGGTCAGGATGAGTTTTTTTTCAGAAATTCAATGGTAATATGGTGCTTCTCCACATCCAATTCAAGAAGAACCTAGTTCATAATTCAAAAGTTATAATCAAAACATGACTCTGATGTGTGCTAATTGCTACAACTTCTGGTATGTCTGAATTTAGACTAGTGCTTTGTGAACCTGAGCTAGACTTAGAGGGAGGCATCCAAACTTGAACAATATTCTACATCCAGTTCACAACACCAGTCTGCAGTGCCAATTTTCAAATTATAGTAGCTTGATTCAAGGAAACTGTTAGATTTTGTTCCTTGTCATAATCTTTGAAAATCATACTGAATGAAAGCATCGAAGACAATGAAATATCCCCTGACACCTTTCCAAAGTGTAATGATGAGACATTATTTATTGGTTGAACTTATCCTCTTTCTACTTCTTAGGTTGACCCGGGTTCAGATCTAAACAAGATTCCAACAAATCCCTCTAAAACTATCGACCCTCTTGGTAACCTAGAAGGCAACACATCACATAGAGTGTACTGCACAGTCTCACCTGAGATAGATCTATGGGTGGCTGCAATGCTCAAGTGCTTGCAGCCTGGGAATGAGTGGGGATATGGGGTTGTACTTTGTGATCTTCATTTATTTACTATTTCATCCATCTGGATTTAATACATTGTTGTTCTTTATCCATGCATGTGAATCAACAGATCTAACTACTTCGTCAAGACATTCATCTAAGAGTTTACCATTGACAGAAAATACATAAACAATAAAAAAGTCACATAACACATGATCTACCATGGTTCACCACCTCTTGGGCTACGTCCACAAATATTTGTCTCTCAATCTCTTTTATTATATTTTCTCTGAGGTCATGGCACTGTGCGCATTACATTCTCCAATCTTACAATCTAAGCAGGCCCCTACGATCCCTGTGAGGCTGACTAGATTGCACTAGGATCCTAAGCCTGTGATCTAACCCTCGGGATGGAGTTTCTTAACTTTCCTATAGCTCAATAAATTACAAAAATATGACAGATATTACGATCTTTCTCCTAGCTACACAAAACAATCCTCTCTTACATGTTATATCCTCCAAAACCACACATCTATATCTCTCTTCTCTTCTGCCTCGACCTAGACCTCCTAGGTACTTATTTATACTTATTCTTGGCTTATCAACCATTACAATATATTACCAAAACCCTAAAACTATCATGGTTAGGTCTTCTTGCATGCACGCCTTGCATGCTTTCCTCCTTTGCATGCGACTTTACCTTGTATGTGCTTCTTTTCCCTCCAACTGTATTTCTCCCACTTCGTGATTTTCTTTCTAAGAATAGCCTTTTCCCCAAAATGGGCCTCTTTCCAACATGCCCTCAACACTAACATGTGGCTCGTCCCGAGCTACCTTGGATTTGCATGTTCCCTTGACCACCTCTGCTAGACTGTGGAACTTGTTTGCAAGATCCCTTCCTCGTGTTTGGACCTGCATGGCCTTTTACATGAGCGCCTCTAATGCTTGCGTTGTGATATCCTCCTAGATCATTTCTACAAATTTTCCTGTGTTTGCACCATGTTCTTCTTTTCCTCCTCCAACTGCACGATAATCTCTACTGCTAGCTCTTGGAGAGGTTCCATTTACACCTCTGACCTTGTCAGGTGACCCAAATAAAATGAATTGATGACCCCAGATTTGGTGGAGCCATCCTGTCTGACTGTCATAAGCTTGGATGGCTATGATGATGATCTCAAAATTATGGCACATATTATTCTAATTGATTTGAGCTCAAAATTCGCTAAGTGTTGAATAACTATTCCTTTTTCGCTCTTTATAGAATTTTTCGCGGTCATTTTTCACTTTTTGCGTCTATTTACACCATCTTTACTTTTTAATGCACGTTGTATTCTGATATTCGATGCGATAACTCCTGCACACAAATTTTTCTGTGTTTTTGTATTTTCTGTGGTTTGTATTTTTTTATTTTATTTTCTTCCTTTTTCTCTTTTTGTTTGGTTTTATCATTTTTTCTGTCTAGTATCTACTATGGTACACTATATACATACTTTCCTTACTGCGTTGTCCTTGTTTATACTTGGTGAGGTTGATTGCCCTTGTACAACTTTAGTCGACTTCCATTGATCATTCCCTTTAATTCAATTTCTGCTAGATCTTTTAGTCGCACAAATCCTCCATCTGTGACATGATGGACTTCATATGGCCCTAGCCAATGCATTCTAAATTTTCCAAGATGGTGCAAAAAATTAATGTCATAGAGTCAGAATAGGTATCCTTCCTTGAAATACTTCTTCTTGATATGTCTGTCATGCTAAGCTTTATCTCTTGCTTTATGTACCTCCTGATGAAATCCTGCTAGAATCATATCCTCCTCCATTTCCATGAGCTGGTTTAGCCTTTCTTTTATTGCACCTCGTTCTGTCATGTTGTTAATTGCTGCGACGTGCAGACTAGGTACCAAAAATTCTAATGGTACCACTTCTTCATGTCCATACACCATATTGAATGGTGTCCATCTTGTCAACTTTTTGCATGTAGTCATGTATGCCCATAATACTGCTGGTATCTTCAAATCCCAATCGCCCTTGTTGACATTGCAAATTTATTTAAGGCATTCTCCAAAATCTTGTTGAAGGCTTCCACTGTTCCATTTTCTTGAGGGTGGTATGGTGTAGTCTTCTAATGATAGACTTCAAACTCCTCATTCATAGCCTTGATAGTGTTGTTGATGAAGTGAGTAACTTGGCCACTCATCAAAATTCTTGGACATCCAAATCTAGTGATCACTTGCTCAAACAAGAAGCGTGTTGTTGTCTTTGTAGTACAATATTTTATTGGTGCTGCTTCTGCCCATCTTGTTAAGTATTCTGTCACAATAATGATGTACCTTGCTTCTGACCTCTTTGCTGGTGGGTTAATTGGTCCCACAAAGTCTATTTCCCATTTTTCTAATACTTTCAAGGTTACTTTTGGTCTTAGGGGAATCTCATCCCTTCTATTAGGTTTACCAAACCTATGACAGACATCACACCTCTGGAAATAGTCCTTAGCATCTCTATGAATTGTTGTCCACCATAATCCTGCACACAATACCTTCTACACGATAGATTTTCCTGCATAATTTCCTTCAACTATTCCCTCATGAGCTTCTGCTAAAATTCTAGGCCTTTCATGCTCTAATACACATATTCTCAAAATGTTGTCTGCACCCATTTTGTATAAGTGTCCTGAAATCAATTGATAGTCTACAACTCTAACAACCAAATTTTTATTATGCGTGGTGTTAAACTTCTTTGGCGCAATCCCTGTACTCAAGTATTCAATGATGTCAGCAAAATATTTATCAGCTAGTTGTATTGAAAAAAACTGCGCATCAGGGAAGTTATCCTCTAAATCTGTAGATTCCTCTCCATTGGTTACCCTTGACAGGTAATAAGGTCTTGCATTCAACTTCCCTGGTTTGACTATCACTTCAAAATCACATTCCTGAAGTAATAATAACCATCTACAGATTCTCCCCCCCAACACTGGCTTATTGACTAGGTACTTGAGGGAAGAATGGTTTGTGAACATCTTAAAATGTTTGCCAAGTAAATAGTGCATGAACTTCTGCAGTGCATATACCATTGCCAGGCCTTCCCTTTCTGTAGTATTATAGTTTTGTTTGGATTTTGACAGTTTTTTGCTAGAAAATGCTATGGGATGGTCTACCTCCCCTGCTCCAGGCCGTGTCAGCATAGCTCTAAGTGCTATGGTTGATGCATCTACATGCACATGAAATGTATTTTCCCAATCTGGGAATACTAGAATAGGTTTTGTGGCCATATTCTCTTTCAAGGTGTCCAACCCTTGTTGATAGTCCTCATTCCACTAAAATTTGATATCTTTCTTTAGCAGTTTCTCCATCGGCGCAGTGATCTGCACGTACCCTTTTATAATTTTTCTGTAATAACCTGTATGTCCAAATGTGTCTCTCAACTGCCACACTGATTTTGGTGGTGGAAAAATCACAATTACTGCAATCTTTGCAGGATCCACTATTAGACCCTTTATGCATACTATATGACCCAACAAAATTCCAAAAGGTGTCCCAAATATGCATTTCTTAATGTTCAGGGATATCTGGCATTTCCTGCATCTTTCCAACATTAGCCTTAAAACTTATACATCGTCTTTCAATAGACTGTATACTGTCCAATCATCCAGGTACACTTCTAAAAACTGATGGATGAATTCTTTGAATGAAACTATGAATACTCTTGAGAATATTGTTGGTGCATTCTTCAGTCCAAAAGGCATGAATCTATATTGATAGGATCCCCATTTGGTGGAAAGGGTAGTCTTATACATGTCTTTTGGAGCTATTTTGATTTGGTGGTAACCTAAGAATCCATCTGTAAATGAATATCCTTCCTGACCTCCCACATTCTCTAGGACTTCATCATTAAAAGGGGTAGGGAAAGAGTCATGTAGGAAAGCAACATTCAACTTCCTCAGGTCAACACATATCCTTATTCTTCCTTGCTTATTATCCTAAACTACCATAGGGCTTATCCATTCTAATTCTTCTACTGTTTCTATAATCCCTGATTCCAGCATCTTGTCGATTTCTGCTCTTACTTTCTGCTTTATACTGGGTTTAGTCTGTAGAGTCTCTTTCTGATAGGTCTTGCCTCAGGTTTGAGATGTATCTTCATCTCACCTAACTCTCTTGCTATGCCTTTCATTTATGTGAACGTAGTTGGGAATAGGTCACTGTACTTTCACAGTAACTCTGTTATCCTTTCCACTGTTTGTTCATCCAATAGTCTCCAATGATGTCCATTTTGGGATTATCAGTTGTCCCAATGTCAACTTTGTTCACTTTGATTGGTGCAACAAAAACTTCTGATTCCAAAGATGGACCTTCCACCTCTTTTTCATCTTCAAATTATGTAATATGGATGTTGTGCAGGTCATCTTCATCTGGTGGTTCTTCTTCCACATGATAACATGACAATAGTTCTTTGAATGTTTGTCTAATCTGTTGTTGATATTATGTTATAAGCTCAACCTTTGGTTCATAAAAAAATATCGCCCCTCTTCTCCGTTTGAGTGCTAAATCCATGTTGGGGTTCTCATGTTCAAATGCAAAAGTGACTATAAATTTTTGTTGTAATGTTGTCCATTCTACAGTGCCTCTGCGTAGTTCCTGGTCTACATACTAATTTTCTATAATTCCTTCCAATGTGTGGATGAAGTGATGAGGCCATTCCTCTGGTGGTATCATCCTCCATAATGTTTTGTATTTCTCTAAGTGTTTTGTTGGTGTCCTCTGTCCATCATACCTCTGTATTTCATTTCTCTTATGCTTTGCGCTGAATCTGATGCACACTAATCTTTTACATTTATACCAGTCTTGTATGTTTTCCTTATGTGCACCCCACCATATTGTAGGTGTAGCCTTAAGTGTGATATCTAGGGATAAGATCCTCTGATTATCTGATATTTCCTCCTCATATTTAATTAGGAACTCTTCTAAGTCATTTATGCCATGAAAACTGGGAGGTTCTCTGCTATTTGTACCCACCCATATTACCGCGCACTCTATTCTTGCACACCTTCTTGTAGATACCTCATGTAAGTGTTGTTTCCAATTCTCCAGTCATGTATTTGAATCAGAAGCACATGAGGTGATACTTCTCCAACTGATTACCCCATCTGTAGTTGGATCAATGTAATATTCTGTGCGTGTGATGGTTCTGTATAGATGGTTGATTTCTTCTAAATCTAGACATGTCGGTTCCAAAAATATTTTGTCTTCAGATGGGTCCAAGGGTGAAATGACCCCATATTCCCCTAACTCAAATGCCATCTTCCTTGTCTTCAAGTTGATTATGGCCTGGTTATCAAATTCTCAATCCAGCCCAAGTAATGCTGGATATGGTGTTGTGCCATCTACTATTTCAATAACTTCGAAGTTTTCCTTAGTGCGCACTCCGTCCAAATCTACTGTCACTCCTTTCAACATCCCTATTGGAATAACTCTGTTCTAGTTCGCTAACTTTAGTAGAACTGGTGAGTAGCTTAACATTGGTTCTCCCATGCATTTCCATGTCTTCTTTGGTAAGACATTTACTTCAGATCCTAGGTCCAATATAACATCTCCCATGTTGAAATCTCTGATATTGGCATTCAATCTAAATTCTCTGCTTGTCCTCCTTGTATGGAGGTGATTGACTATTTTCTATTCTAAATTCTCCTCTACTTCTGTGTCACATATTTCTAACATATTTTGTAAAACTTTAACATATGATGGATCATTCAGTAGCTTAACACAAGATTGTAGAAACATATTGATAGTACTTATTTGCGCTATAATTTGTACTTCACTAGTGTGATCCATTGATAGGGAAATCTTGTACATTGGTACATTCTGAGCACACTGCGCGGTTGATGTAGATGCAACATCTTGCTTGAGGAACTCCTGCCTTTCTTCCTTGAATATTTATTTTTCTTTCCCCGCATCAAATTGTTTCTGAGGTTCAGTGTTCTTCTTCACCCATTGGTGTTGTGCTATATCCTGTTGTACTACGTCAGCTCCTGTCTTGGCTCCTCCATGCGTAACTATGTTGATTTTTCTTCCATCATCCCTCGCTTTTGTAAAAATCCACTAAACATTCTGATTGTTTTGATTTCTCATTTCGTGAAATTTTTCCAATAATGTTGGAAATTTCTTCGTATCATGATCTGTTGCACGTCAATACATGCATGCCATAGGTGGAAGTGGACATTCCCTTGCATAGTGTCCTGGTTTTTGGAAGTTATGGAATACTATTGGACCTCTTCCTCTTTGAAATCCTCCTCTACCTCTTCCTCCACCTCTGTATCTAGTTCGATCTCCTCGCGGTGCATTATACTGAGGAATATGATTATATTGCGTGGGGTTATATTGTGGTTGTGCATTATTATACTAAGGTTGTGCAGTGTTATATTATTGTTGCGTAGTGTTGTATGGCTTTGGTACTTGGTTGAAACGAGGTGCAACTTGTCCTGTCATAATTTCTACCTGCACCCTATAGGTATCTGACGTTCTCTCCCTCATCAGATCCATTGTTCTACAATCTTTGTCATCACGACCCACTAACTTGCAAAAGTTGCAATATGAAATATTGGGTGCTATCTGATACTTCTGCATCATTGAACAATGATATGGATCATGTCCATGTGTTTTACATATATCACACCATGGTCCTCCTGTCAACAAAGGGTTTGGTAGCCCTGTTTCCATGTACCGTGTGAATGTTGGGCACTCATTCTTGTGGTGTCCTTTTGTCATGCATATGGTACACCAAAAAAATTCTCTTTTCTCTTTTCTCTTATTCTGGTTTAGTTGAAATGTGAGGTTCTTCAGATCCTCTTTCATCTCCTCTATTGTTGTATCTTTCTTCTAATACTAGTTATGTTCCAGTTGTAGGGTTGCCTGTAGAGTCCTTGCCTGAGTTTGAAACTTCTGCTGCCTCAAAGGGTATTTCAGATGTGGTAATAGTGAGTTCACAAAGAGATGTCTATTCTACATGTCAGTCATGAAATACTTCAATTTACTCTTCAACTGTTTGAACCTCTGATTGATCTCCCAAACATATTCACCTGGTTTTTGTCTCATTTCAATCATCTCGTTCATGTACTTATACTTTGAGCTAGACTTATGAAATTCATTTATCAATAGCTTCTTGACATCTGCAATCGTCCTTGTTGTTCCTGGTCAACTATTTGCAGCTAATCTCATGTACAAATCCAGTGCGCGGTCTCTTAATGTGATAACTAATTGCGCAAGTTTTGTATCCTCATCTATGATCTTCTTTGCTTCCCAAATCTTCTCATAGATAAACAAGTGATTTTCAGGATCCTCTAATGTCTCTCCCTTGAATTCTGGTAACCTAATGGTGGGATCATGTCCTGCCATATTTAATAGTGATGAACTACGACCTTCGCACGGTGTATATACTTAACTACTACTGCCTGAACTAGCTCCTCTATTTGCAGCTCCTTGTGCAGATGTACTTCATGTTGTGTTTCTTCCACTAAAATTTGGTTGTCTAAACGGTGGTGTTCTTTCTAGTGTATTAGTCACACATGGGTTTATGGGTTCCACACTGATACTGACATGGATCCTCTAATGCCTCTCCCTTGAATTCTGGTAACCTAATGGTGGGATAATGTCCTTCCATATTTAACGATGATGAACTACGACCTTCGTGCAGTGTAGATACTTGAATAATACTTTCTGAACTGGCTCCTCCAGTTGTTGCTCCTTGTGTAGATGTAATTTTTGCTGTGTTTCTTCCACTAAAATTCAATTGTCTAAATGGTGGTGTTCTTTTTGGTGTATTAGTCTCACATGGGTTTATGGGTTCCACACTAACACTGACATGGATAGGATTTATGCCTTATGTTCCTGCCCTTGGGCCTGTAGTCTCCCTCTCATATGTTGCACACAATATTTCCTCAATCCGCTCCACATCCTGAAGATCCTCTACCTCTTCTTCATCACTTTCCAAGCCCTCTCTATCTGCTATGGCCGTCTTCTTATTGTTTATATAATATTGGTAGGGTACTCCACTACGTGTTTTTCCAACTGTTGCTATGATCTGCTTGATCTGATCTTCCTCCATCATGAATGGGTCCAAGGCCTCCTCCTTCTTTCCTTTATCCATTTCTTCCTCATTTTCTTCAGCTCTTGTCAGTGCTTCCCCCCTTCCCCCATGCATGCAGGGAAGTTTAGATGTCCGACTCCATAGTCATTACACCTTTGTTATACAGTAACATCTTTATGGAAGTATACAATGACCTAATATACCTTCCTCGTGGTCCTCTTAGTAACTCTTGCTCTGCT
The DNA here is from genome assembly GCA_032191745.1 of Picea mariana. Taxonomy (NCBI): domain Eukaryota; kingdom Viridiplantae; phylum Streptophyta; class Pinopsida; order Pinales; family Pinaceae; genus Picea; species Picea mariana. The sequence goes on from JASDQU011404260.1 coordinate 29,524, forward strand.
GCGCTATAAGATTTCACAATGGCTACTGCAAATTTTGTGATAAATCCTGCAATAATACTATCTAACCAGAAATCTACTGCGTGCATGAATTTGTCATCAAATTGTTGTAACTGCGCGATCTCCACAGGATTCCACACTTTAGCTATCTGATCCGATTTTTTGCGTGGTAGTCTTTCAACCTCAATATCCACTCCTACAACACATGTGGGAAATCACAGAAAAATACTTCATGTAAGTCACTAAATACATACTTGTCCAGATATTTGCACGATGTTATGTTAGGGTTTCTATTGTCTTTCTGCGCAAATTCCAACTCCTTTTTTTTCAACCAGCTTTCGATCTCTGTCTTCATTGGATTCCACGGTCTGAACATCCCCTTCTATATTTTCATTCTTTTAACGCTTCTTCAACATATCTCATTCACTAAGTCCCATTTTGTTCTAGCTAGCAACAAAACCATTTGTTGGTTAAACTTATCCTCTTTCTACTTCTTAGGGTGATCCAGGTTCAGATCTAAACAAGCTTCCAACAAATACCTCTAAAAATATCGACCCTCCTGGTAACCCAGAAGGAAACACATCACACAGAGTGTACTGCGTAGTCTCACCCGAGATAGTTCTATGGGTGGCTGCAACACTCAGGTTCTTGCAACCTAGGAATGAGTGGGGATCTAGGGTTGTACTTTTTGATCTTCATTTATTTACTATTTCTTCCAGTTGGATTTAATATACCATCATTCTTTATCCATGCATGTGAATCAACATATCTAACTACTTCATCAAGACATTCATCTAATAGTTTACCATTGACAGAAAAGACGTAAACAATAAACAAGTCACATAACACATGATCTACCTTGGTTCACCCCCTCTTGGGATACGTCCACAAATATTTCGCTCTTAAGATCTTTTATTATAGTTTCTCTGAGGTCACAGCGTTGCGCGCATTATATTCTCCAATCTTACAATCTCAGCAGGCCCCTACGATCCCTACAAGGCTGACTAGATTGCACCAAGCTCCTCAACCTATGATCTAACCTTCAGGATGGAGTTGCTTGAATTTCCTACAGCTCAAAAACTTACAAAAAGATGACAGATCTTACGATCTTTCTCCTAGCTACACAAAACAATCCTCTCTTACATGTTAGAGCCTCCAAAACAACACATCTATATCTCTCTTCTCTTCCATCTCTAACCTAGACCTCCTAGGTAGTTATTTATACTTATTCTTGGCTTATAAACCATTACAATATCTTACCAAAACCCTAACCCTAGCATGGTTAGGTATTCTTGCATGCACACCTTGCATGCTTTCCTCCTTTGCATGTGGCTTTACCTTGTACATGTTTCTTTTCCTGCTAGCTGTCTTTATCCCACTTCATGCTTTTCTTTCCAAAAATAGCCTTTTCCCCAAAATGGGCTTGCACCCAACATTAGTGCAATGAGGTACTTCTTAGTGCGCTATGAATTTTTTTAGGTGAGTTGGCATCAAATCGATTTGACCTCAGACTTGACCTCTAAACGGTTGGAAAATGACATAATGGAAACTTGTGTACATCTTTGAGACAAGGCATATCACAATGATGATATTTTTTAGACCAAGAGTGTGACCCATGTGGACCCTTATTCTCCTCATGATGATAAATAATACCATGACAATAAGGCTCTAAACCAAGACTAAAACAAGACTATGCTTATGAAAAAATCAAAGAATTGAGTTATGACATGAAATATAACCCAAAGCCTAAGACTTAAAAACCCTAGACTCAAAACAAGGAAAAACCAAAGCGTTTTGACCCCTATGCATCCTATGTGCTAAATTGAGTGTTTTAGTGGATTGTAGCAGCAGAGAAGTCATTTGAAGAATTGAATAAGAGAATAACAACACAACCAATATTAGCATTACCAGATTGTAACAAAGTGTTTCAGGTTGATTGTGACGCTAGTGGGACAATAATTGGAGAAATTCTAAGTCAAGAAGGCAGACCCATCACATTTTTCAGCGAGAAGATGAACGAGTCCAGAAATAAGTACTATGTTTATGATCAAGAATTTACACTATTGTGAAAGCCTTGAAGAAATGGCGACATTATATACTGCTAAAGGAGTTTGTCTTGTTCATGGATCACAAAGCTCCGCAGTACATTAACAATCAAGGTAAGTTGAATCAAAAGCATACTAAATGGATAGAATTATTGCAAAGTTATTCTTTTGTGTTGAAACACAGGTTCGGGAAATCCAATAAGGTAGTTGATGCATTAAGTCTGAGGACAATGTTACTTAATACCATTATGGTAGAAGTGGTAAGTCTGAATTGTCTAAAGACATTGTATGAAGAAGATGCATATTTCTCAGAAGCTTGGAAGGCGTGTAAGGAGCCTTGGAGTTTAAACATAACACCGTATCTGGACTACCATATCCAAGAAGGGATTTTGTTTAAAAACCAACAGTTGTGTATTCCCAGAAGTTCCATAAGGCTGAATCTCATTAAAGAGTTGCATAGTGGTGGTTTAGGAGGACATTTTGGTTTTGATAAAACCACATCCTTGATGAAGAAGAGATATTTTTGGCCCAACATTAACAAAGATGTCTGAAAGTTTGTTGAAGGTTGTAGGATATATCAACTAGCAAAAGGAAAAAGTCAGAACACGAGACTCTATACTCCATTGCTAGAACCTAAAGGACCTTGGAAGGATATCAGTATGTATTTTTTCTTAGGATTACCTATGATCCAAAGAAAACATGAATCAACAATGGTCATTGTGGATAGGTTTTCAAAACTGGCACACTTCATAACATGTAAGAAGACTAGTGATGCTAGTGAAGTAGCTGCATTATTTTTCAAGGAGGTGGTTAGATTGCATGGATTACCATGGAGCATTACTTCAGATCGAGATACAATATTCCTTGGGCATTTTCGGAGGACATTATAGAAAAATTTAGGGTCATATTTGTTATACAGTTTGGCATATCATCCTCAAACGAACGGTCAGATAGAATTAATGAACAAGAGTCTAGGAAATTTGTTGAGAAGTTTAAGTGGAGAGAATCCTAGTCAATGGGATTTGGTATTATCCCAAGATGAAATCGCATATAACTATTCGTTGAAAAGATCTAAGGGAAATAGTCCATTTCAGATTTTTTATGGACAACCACCAAAAGGTGTGGTAGATTTAGTTGAATTTCCATATTTGGAAGGCAAGAAGAGTGCTGATGCGAATGATTTTGTGGACAATATGCATGAATTACAAGAACATGTAAAGAAGAAATTACAGACCAACAATGATAGTTATAAACAAAGAGCAGATCAACATAGGAGACATAAGGTATTCCGAGAGGGTGATTTAGTCATGGCTCACTTGAGGAAGGAGTGATTTCCTCTAGGCACATACAATAAACTCAAGTACAAGAAAATAGGTCCATGCCAAATTTTGAAAACGATCTATGATAATGCTTATCAGTTGAAACTTCCAGAGAAGTTTGAAATACATCCTACATTCAATGTTGCTGACCTCTATGAGTTTCATGAAGGGGACAAAAGAGAATATGGAGGTACTCTCAACGAATGGGAATGACATCTACCAATTAATTCAGAGGATCATATTGAATAAATTATTGCTACATGAGTTGGTAAGAAGACTCATCGAAAGGAGTACATGGAATATTTAATCAATTGGAAGAATCGAGGGGCAGGTGATGCATCGTGGGTAGCTCGAGATCAGTTAACACGTGTGCAAAAATCTTCACCTCAAAAATAATTTGCACATGATTTGGAGCTCATGTTTTTCTTACCAGGGGTGTCTGATGAAGGAGCATCCTTGGACTCGAACAATCTGCATCATCCAAAAAAATATTTCTATTATGAAAATTAGGAAATAAGTCGAATAAGAACTGTGCTAGTGGTCCATTTTATTTAGTTAGTTTTCTATGAATTCGAACTGCTATTACTCATGCAAGTACTCTTGTGTATGTTGAAACTTGTGTTGAACCTCGTGCTGAAACTCATGCTAAAACACATGTTGAATCTCTTATAGAAGATGGACTTCTTTGAAAAATTGAAATTCCTCCTATGATAACGTTGTTACATTGCTTGTTGAATTTACATGCTAGCATTAACATGTGTTGAGTCTCAACGATGGCTAGGTCAAGGATCTAGCACCCAAAAGGAAGATCGTTAACGCCAAGAAGGAGGTGAATCGCCAAGGCAGTTTTGGTAACTGTTCATTCTTGGTAATGAAAGGAGAATCGATTCAGAGATGAAGGGAGGAGTTCAAAGAGGCATGGACACAATGGAGAAAGGGCTTGGCTCAAGACAAAGAAAAGGTTGGTTCATCGCAAAAGAAGGTTTGGTTAACAATAAATAGAGATATTGTGAAGAACACCTTGAAGAAGCAGATCTCGTGAATGAACTGTGTGATGGAAAGGCTAGAACATAGTCTCAACTCACTGATTCAGGAGAAATCCTCTCTTGATGATTTCACTTTTGTAACAGTAGTGCAAATTACCAAAACTACTTACTGTCTAACCATTCCATCATGATGTTATGTAACCTTGTTATTTTGCTTTGAATCAATAAAATTAGAGTTTCATTCCACTGGTGTTCAGTATTAGGTTTGTTAAAGGCTCTCCTTACTGTTTTGGCAATAGTGTTTTTTTATTTATTTTCTGTTGTGTATTCTGCAGCAGGGTGCATGTTGTAACTGTTTGTGTGTTTTAGCTCGACTCTCCCTACATCACGTATCCTGGACTGGAAATTCAAAGTGATCAAGAACAAAGGCATAGGGATGGTAAATGTTCATTGGAGTTGCTACGGTCCTGAAGATGCTACATGGGAGCATGAAGAAAACATGCGGGAGGAATACTTGCAAAGTTTTTTTCAATTTTGAAGAAAACATGAGAGAGAAATACCTGCAAAATTTTTGCCAATTTTGAAGAAAACATAATGCAAGACTCCATTTTGAGAAACTATATTTCTAGAAACACAACTCAAAGTCCTATCCAACCTACGTTCGCTTCCTTGATAAGAGAATGACACATTCCTTGGGTTATCCATGATAAACGAATGGTACATTCCTTGGGTTAGCCCTGATAAACGAATGATGCATTCCTTGGGTTTGGAGGGTGAGAGGAACATGAGATTTTGGTTGGAACTGTTGTTGGAGTTGTAAACTTGCATACTTTTTATTTCTTTAAGCATTGTTATGTAAATTTGTATATATCTGTATATCAACATAGAGTGCACCTAGGATGGCACACAATTGTAGGGGAGGGGGAATGTAACGTCTCCATTATAATACCCAGTTTAATTAATGCTTAATGTAGATATAATGTGTGGCTATGGCCAAAGAGATTTATATGCAAATGTATTTCTGAATGTTCATAATAAAATATGATGAAAGATGTTAAGGGGATATGGACAGAGATGGGGGACGAATTAATTCACAAGAGAGGGGAGGGTCTAGGAGAATGTCTAAGAGAGGGGTCCAAGGGGGAATTACCCATGTCTATTAATTCCACCCACATTCTTGAATTTCATTATCATTATGTATTAAACTATATTTTTTGATTGAGTGTACTCAAATCCAATCATTAAATGGATGTAAGAGGGTTCGTGTGAGAAGTCACATCGCATAGTTATTGGGAGCATGGGGGATGAGTACAATCGGCTTAGGGAAGTGTGTGAGTCAAAAAAGTATGTCAAAGAGAGGAAATTCGTATGGGTAGCTACTGCATTTTTAGAGAGTCAAGTTTTTGGCATGAACAACAAGTAGAAAGCAGAAAATATAACTTGGAGTTGGAGCAACCATGGAAGACGAATTCTAGAGCATGCTAGAGCCTTTTTGGAGTGTTTTGGAGATGAAGGCTGAAGAGCCAGGTTGTCAAGACTAAAGAGTGAACTCATGTGTGAGTTGCACTATAACAATAAGTGTTTGCTATTGTTTTTGATGGTAGTTTTCCTAGCAGTGAGTTCCCAACATAAATATTCCTAGTTACCTATGCTAGAGTGACCCTAATAAATGAATGGGATGCCCAAGGGACTAAGTTAAATGAAGGGGTACATTCCTTGGGTTGGGTAGGTCGAGAGGAAGAGAGATGGTGAAAAATTGAGGTAGATGTAGGAGAACACCAGTGGGTTGTGGGTTTTTTGAGCTGTGAGTGGACACAGAGAGGCCACCCTATTTTTTGGATTGCTAGCCCCAACGCGGGGGTGACTTGTTATTGATATTTGGAACAACAAGTCTATGGTTGGGTGGAACACTCATCCCATGAAACTGGTTGTGTAACTGAATTAAAAGATAAATGTTTTATCTGTTGTTGTGTTATTTTATGTGTTTAATCGTTGTGCATGAAATCTGTGTATAAGATTGATTTATATGCTACTGTATTTCATGTTCATTTTAGCATGCTATAGATGCATCAATTTAATGGTATCAAATATTAGTTAAGTCTAGTTGTAATTCATAACCGTAAGCTGTAAGAAATTAATTAGCTATAGAAATTTTAATTTTAATGAGTATTCTGCATGTAATGGCCCTCAACTCGGCTAGGAGATGTTACATTACTCAAGGTGGACATTGAAATATTTTATTTATGGATGACATTGAAATATTTTTTTGTTATTAATATTTTTTTTAATGCCTTGTGTCATCTCCATGTTGAACACAGAAGGAATTACACATCTCTCTCATACTGGGCTATAGAAAGTTCCTTTCAGTGCAATAAATAGTATTTGAGTCCTTGAGAAGACCTGTAACATATCCCATCTGACAATGCTAGAATGAATAGCTACAATGGGAAGGTCAAGGAGGATGCGGTTTCATGGAGCAATTTCTCCATGTGCATGCAAGGGGTCAACAACATGAATGCAATTCATGCCTTTTCTATAGCTCAATAAGTATAAATAAATGCTAGAATAAGTAAGTTCCTCACAATTACATAGTTGTTGTGCCAATAACAATATTTCCACATATTTATAAGCATTAATAAGTTTAGTTTTATGCTTAGTACTAACATAGTTATTTTTTACCATGCATTTGCTTCCAATACTGACCATTCACTCTCTTTTCTTGTCAGAGTTTTCCTCTTCATGAATATATTCCAATATTGCACCTTGTGATTTAGATAAGGATGAGGAGAAGTTTTCAAGTGATGGAGGTGAGGAGAAGAAACCAATAATATTACATGTGGATTTTAGGCTCACCATGCTAAAGATTGTGGATGTACAATATTTTAGGGAAGAAGCAAAGCTACGAGACAATGATATAGTGACCAAGTGATAGCCAACCATCACATTCAAGTCCTTACACAAATGCAGGACAAGACTTAGCATGGTGAGGTAGTGGAATTTAAACAATGCATTAAATTCCCAAAATATTTGAATGCTTGAAGAAGTATACAGTAAGCGATTTCTCAAAATACTAGAAACATTGCATGGACTAAGAGAAAAGTTCGACAATATCATATCAAATGAGGATGTTCCACCATGTAGTGAAAATAAAAAAATATCCTAATTCCAACTTTGAAGGATTTGAAAAAATGTGATGCATTGAATAATGAGCAGGACACTAATGTTTAAAAACATTTAAATCGATGCAAGTTGATTGCTAAAAGTCCTTGCTTTGAGAAGGAAAGGACTAATAAGTGAGGGACATGGAGAGGTTTGAGGGGGTCTTATAACCTTCACTAGCTAGAAAAAGGTCATTCCTGATAATGAAGAGAAAAATGTCCATATATAAGTCTATAACACACGTAGATTGCGAGGTTCATGCTAGGGAAAGACCAACAATTGGTAAGGCACTTTGATGATCGAAAGACCCCATGAGAGGTGGGAAATTATTTTTCTCACCTACAATGTTAGAGGATTAAGGTCAAAGTCCTATTAGTGATCCATGAAATACATCCTCTTGAAATTGAAGGTGGAAGTATTATTTCTTTAAAATATTATTCTCGAGGTAGAGACAAGTAAAAATTTCTTGTAAAAAATTGTTCCTAGTTTGGAGTTGTGTGTTATTAGTTTTGTATCTAACTCTAGAGGCCTTTTGGTTGCATGAATGGATTTAATGGTTTTTCGAGATTTCTATCCTATGGTGGATTTTTCTATCAGAGTTAGTTTATTTTCAAAGGAATTCAATTTGAATATGGTCTTCCTAAATATATATTGTTCATTGACTAATAGGAAATAATTTTGGTCTTGTTTGGAATCTTCTAGGGCTTTCTCTCCACCCAATACAATTACTGGAGGGGTTCTAAAGTATGGAGTGTATTTGTGAGGGTGGATCTTCTAAGGTATTATTTCACTTAGTAATTTAATGATTTAATCATTGTTGATGTGGTCCATTTAGAAATGGAAGATGCATGGAATCGTGGTGAAGTGGTTGCATCTGTTATTTATGAAGGATGATTTAATGTCACAATTAGATCAGTTTAAATCATTTGTTTAGAGAGGAAGAGGTTTGAATCACATTTTTTTGATTCTTTAATTAGGGATTAGTGGAGACAATCCTATGACTATGTTTAAGTTTAATCCCCATTGGCTTGGATACAAGGAGTTCATGAAGTTGGAATTTTCCAACTAGAAAAAATCAATCCATCCTTAGAAGATGCAAAGGCCATGAAACAATTCAATTACAACTTGATAAATCTCAAAGAAAAAATAAATAAATGGGCCATGCTCAACTTTAATGACTTTGTTAACCAACTTTCTTAGGTGAAACATAGGTTGATGGAATTATAAGGCTCTAATGTTAATGATGGTTTTCCCAAAGTAGATGGAAGAAATGATCATCTTGGAGAAGTAAATATCACAATTAATGGCATGGTATAACACCCTAATTTGATTACTAGACATATTTGATCGTAGTAGATGTGGTACTTGTTTTTCCTAATCATTGCTAGCATACATGCATATGACTATTATCATGTAATGATTGACATTTAATCCTATATTTCTTTGTGGACATCATTGTATTCATAAGCTACAATAATTTGTTGTGTTACTTGTTGACCATATTGATTATGTTATGTTGTGTTATTGTGGTTAGACTTGATATGATCTTGGGACATTTATGATCTCGACACATTATGTTAACTCAATCTTTTTTGTCTCTTGAGAGATATTTCATTTGCATTATTATTCTTGATTGTTATACACACAAAATCTATAGAACTGATGATGTTGTTTAAGTGCACTAGAGTAAATTTTGTAGGAATATAATTCTTGGGACCCATACTGACTTAGGTTAGATGTTGGAAGCAACCTAAATGATTAATGGATATTTTTGTGGACTCATACCCTAAGGGAAGCACTCTAGTTCAATGTGGATGACCTAGCCTAGATGTATACCTTGTGAAGAAAAAACAAATAATTAATGATTGATTTGGGAAATTATATGCTCTTAATGTTTTATTAGGGTTTGTGGCCCAAAGGAGTTGGTATTAGGCTACTAAGTGTCTATCATATGACATGTGCAAGTTTACCCTGACCCTAATTTCTCCCTAAACATATTTATGGCATATAATTACCTTGTATGGGGGATGACCATTATTAATGAGGATTAGAGAGGATTAGTTGTTTAGGCTAGCAGACTAGTTGGGGAAGAATGATTATTTTTCTAGATGTGATGTTGTGAAAAAGAAAGAAATTGCTCCTAAAGAGTGTGAGTTTTCTATGTAAGCAAAATGATATTTTCTTGGGAGAAAAGGTATGTTTTGTTCACCTAACTATGGAATAATTATGATAGTCTGAACATTGTTCAAAAATGCTATTTAGGTGGGTTTTCCTAACTTGGTTGAAGAAATCCATTGTTGGAGGTGTTGCGGTATCATGGCTAGATTGGGTAGAGTTCTATTGAACACTCGGTCCTGGAGAAGATGTTTCTTGTGCTAGAGACCTCTCCACCTTGCCATGGTTTGTACTCAGTTGAACATTGTTTTTGTTAGTTCCTTGTATCTCTTTCTTTACTTTCTTGGTTGAGTTGAACCTTATGTGAGTGTGCCAGTTGGGAATCCCCATTGAGTTAAGGCCCTACTTGGAGGTCAACACCAAAGTTATTCATGTTGCATTGGTTGGGATGAAAAGATACGCTTAGGGTGTGTTTCCCCAATGGTTGTTCCTTGGAATTAAAATATGGTTTTCACCAATGAGATAGACTTTGTTAGAGCATTGGGACACATATAAGTATTGATTATTCTTTAATTAGTTTTCGATGCTTTATGGTTATGTTTATTGGCTTATTTGACCTTGGTTAATTTATTTATGCTAAGTTGATTAAATGAAGTTCCAAAGTAACAACCTACCTAGTTTGCTTGTGCTAAGTTGGGTTGTTACACATGGGAAGAAGCTAATTGACATAAAAAAATGGGCAATTTTATTGGAGGAAGGGGATGAAAACATAATCTTTTGCACATGTATGTTGTAGCCAAGAAATAAAATAATACATTATGGGGATGATTAAGATTTAAGTTGTTTTTCTCACAAATTTATCTTGTGGGTGTGAGTGGAGTGTTTTTCAAATGTAAGTTTATTGGTTTTAGTAAATGGTTCACATTTAAACACTTATATATATACACAAGAGACAAAAAAATTAAAATTTAAATACTTAATCTTCAATATCAATTTTGAATTATAAAAATCCAAAATTTAAAACAATTTATAAAAAAAAATTGAAATATAATACTATAAAATCTTCAAATTCTAAGATTATTATAAAACATGATCTAACAAATTATTATTATTAAAAAACAAGAAACATAAATTTATATATAAAATAAACCATATCCAAAAAAAAATATAATTCCTATGACTTACACAAGAGTGATATACCTACTACTCATAATTTATCATACATAATACATGTAAATGTATTAAATGGTTAAAAAAATTGAAAATAAAGAAATTTGCAAACATTAATTATAACAAGTAAAAGGAAATATTCATTCGTTATAATAAGTTAAAGGAAATATTCACTCTATGAAAAGAAGATTAATAACTTGTTTTTATAAGATAAATAATTTTTTTCATAAAACTTTATAAAGGAAATACGCACTCTATGAAAAGAATCAAGATTAATAATTTGTTTTATAAAATAAATAATTTTTTCATAAAACTTTTTTAAGATGAAACTTGTTTTTTACATTATATAAAACTCTTTTCATAACATATTATTAAAATATAAAATTTTTAATATTATTATTTTTAATAAATAATATTTTCAATAATAAATGAAAAACAATTACAAACAAAAATAACTTTTAATTTAGATATGAACTGAAAATATATTTTAATTTTATATTATTTTGAATAGTATAATAGTTGTGGAGGCTTAGCAATAATTAATTTAATGTTTTTTTCTGGAAACTTTGTTAATAAATTTTATGTTTCTATCTAAATTCGTTTTTAACCAATGACATGTTAAAATTTAAACTTTGAGAATTAATTAAATTTAAATTTAGTAAATAACATTTTAAAACTTAAAGGTTTTGCAATTTATTAACTTACCATATAAATTAATGAAATTGTATTATTAAATAAAATTTAAAAAAGAAAAATTAAACTAATGTTTATATTTTAGGTGTTGTTTAACTGTGTAGAAATATATTCAGCATATTGAAATTTTTTTAAAACATTTTGATTATACAAAAATAATTTTTCAAATCTATTAATTTAATAAAAAAAATTTGGCAAAATTTAAAGTAAATATCCTCCAAAAATATAAAAAATATCACATAGAAAAAAATAATTTCATTAAACTTTTAAACTAAGAATATATTTTATGTCGAATATAGAATGGAAGAATGTAATGTCGATACTTTCTGTTTCGAATATAGAATAGAAGAATCTCATGTGGCTGTACTTAGCTCATTTATTTGCTTGTACTTCTAAACTGTATGTTGTATGTATATTTTTAATAAAATTGAACCCACAATAACAAATAAACATAAAGATGTATATTAAATATTAATATAAAACAATGTAGCTTCTGATTACGAGCTCAAATTTATACACAATAACAAAGCTTTCAGATAAGAAATTCTGAGCTACTCCGCTCAACACGCTGTTTCTGTAACAAAGCTTTCAGATAAGAAATTGTCAAAGGAGCTACTGGGCTCAACACGCTGTTACTGTAACAAAGGGAGCTACTGGGCTCAACACGCTGCTGTTTTTGTAGTATGCATCCGGGGATGGAAAGTGCTTCTCCTCCACCAGATTATCTTATTGCCAGATATAAAAAAAAAATGCCCGGTATCCTATCGATTATCTTAAAGCTGGTACCTGCATTCCTTAGGCGCCACTTTGAATCTCCTCTTGTCATTACAGTAGTCATAGACGAGATGATGCTTCCTTACCCAATGGAGTTTGAGTCTATCCCCTGCGCTGAAGAAAGCATATGTTCTCTTGTTCCACCAATTCTGTGTGCTGGCTCCCTTGCAGAACCTTGGGTTTCCATTCCACTCACAGCCATCGATGTAAAAGTTTCTGAGCTGAGCAACAAATGGGTAAGGCTTCCAAGTGATCTTTGTCTTTCCTCCGTTGGTTGCCCAGCTCTCCCCATTCCATATGGTTGTGTATAAAGACATGGGTTGCAGTCTCGGAAATGGTATGCCTCGCACTGCGTTGTTTTGATGCACTCTGATGGGTATGCCATCTACCAGAAATCTGCATTGAATTCACAAATAAATTTGGAAGTTATTGTATGCCATCTACCAGAAATCTGCATTGATTTCACAATTTAGTTTGGAAGCTATGCAAATAACCCTGAATATGGTAAGGGTTTTACGACTTACAGAAAAAATAATTGACTTACATAATGTGGTATCGGTTCCAAAACATTGTGTAGGTGTGAAACTGTGCAGTGGGATCAAACCACAGTTTGACCCGCTGCTCTCGATCGTCGAACCCATTAGCAAAAATATTAGTTTGCATGATGTAATCCTTGCCTTCAACATTGCCCAAGAATTCAATGTCGATCTCGTCTCTGTTTGGTTGATTGGAATATAACTGTACAGAATTTGCAGGAAGGAAATTGTTTCAGTTATGCCTCCATACTTGTTGATGAGAATAACTGAAAAAGCGATTTAAGACAAGCAGGGACTTACATAGACAGCTACAACTGTGCCCGCGGAATTTCCTGGTGGCAGCTTGATTTGCATTTCGAACTTGCCAAACAAATATGTTTTTTTCGATGCGAAGCCTGCACCTGAAAAGTTAGAGAAACAGGTTATAATCTATTCAAATTCAAATAATTGTGAATAACAACACAAGGATACTGGATGGAATTGTTTAAACATTT
>JASDQU011404261.1:10401-23486 GCA_032191745.1 Picea mariana
CTCAACCTTCTCACGCAACTTCTGTCCCGGTCCTTCAACGAACTTAAAGGCCTATCCCTCCTGAGCTTTCACGACTTCAAATCCCTCAGGAAGAAACTCTTGCACGCACCCCTTGCGGCAAATATTCAATCACAACTAAGTGATGAAGCCTTCGATCCTACACACTCCTGCAGCAGTAATCCTTCAACTCTTTGCTTAGAATCGCAACTCTGAGACTTCACTTGGCCTGCGCACTCTTTGCACGGCACTGTGCCTATCTGCACTCTCGAGGAAATGAGAACAAAAGCTATCTCTAAGTAAACCCTTCTGTCGACGCACTCCTTGCGGACGAATTCAACTGCACTCCTTGCAGGAATCTTCTGGTTCACTTAGAGAAACAATTGAAACTCATTCATTCACCCTCTCAGACTTTAGTTTCGAAACATGAAATCACATGCACGTCATATACAAAGCAAATGCATAACTAGAAAACAAACATTCATGAGCATAACATCAATACACAGAGAATAGACACAAACCCATGGAATTGAATCAAAGCTTTCTTCTATTAATTCAATATCTGTACATGGAGTGTTCTTCATACAATCCTCTGCTTGCTCTTCTTTTCTGAATGCTTCAATAATCCAGAATTATCTTACAATGTACAAAGGAGGGTGTCTATATCCCGTTTCCCTCTCGAAATCTAAGGCTATCAAATCTATAATTAAATATTCTATCTACTTTATATTAAATCTATTAAATGCCTCATCTACCTAAGGACGAGAGATTATCTGCTCAAGGTCCATTACAATACAAGTGTGTCGTCTCTTAAATGAATCATTTAAGATCACGCAACAATTTCAAAGTATTTTCAAAATGTGCGTTGGCTTATCCAGCTGTCTTCCGCTCCATGTTGGCTCGCTTGTCTTTGGCGATGCCCCTGCATCAGTACTGGGCTAAGATGTCTCGAGACCCGCACCGATAAATCCAAGAGCAATGGAATAGATGCAAGAAGCACTTGGATAATATTAATAAAGTAATGAAGGATATCGGGCTCCCTGAGTTTGGCACCCCCGACAACGTTGCTGACTTGAGTGACGTAGTCAAGTCACATGCCAAACAAGATTTGATATGGACCAAAGATCTCACAAAGATGACCAATGTGAAGCCAAGGCAGGTGCAACGATTCACAGAGCATCCAATCAGAGCCCGAACCATGCTACAGTAGTTGAACTCTAGTCTAGTCAAGTACCGGGCACATGCAGTTGACATCAGGGAAAAATATGCGGCTCCGATGGAACAACACAAATTTCCATGGGCCCAAACTTGTGAAGAATTGTTTATTAGTTGGTCTGAGTATGAAAGAAGTCACCCTTTTAAAGAGATATCTCTGGTCGACTATTAAAGAAATTTCTAGAAGATGACACCACGTGGAAATGTTTTCTTTGCTTAAACCGCACCTAGCCGTTAATTTCAGTTAAACTTTATATTATAAATAAAGACATCAACCAATGAGTTAAGGGTCGATGGTTGTTGTAAGAACTCTTTCTTTCTGGTTGTTAAGATCTATTTTGAAGCTGCTATGAATTGAGAAGTCCTTCTACACCAAAGACAAACTATTTTCATCAGATGCATGTAATTGGACTTGGAGAAGAACTACTTCCTATCCTGTTTCATGAATGATGCAGTAATGAGTAAGAGCAATTGATTCTATTGTCAAGTTATCTCGTGCAATGTTTTGATGTTATTTGCTTTAATGATGAAGATAAATCATTGTGTTATTATGTGATGAATGGTCATGGTAGATGAATTATTTTTCTTTCCATTATATTATTACATATGTGCTTTCTTTCTAATAATTAGTTTCTCAGACAGTAATTGGATACTCACATGGTTGATGTATTAGTAATAGGCCTGTGGTATATAATCATTGTCTGCATGTTGGAGCAGCAGGTTATCCCAAGATCAACCTCTTCCCTAGTATTTAAAACTTAATCTTGTTTGTTGTCAAGTTGGTTTATACTATCTTGCATCTCTCACACTAGTCCCACCCAAGAGAAAATACATAAGAGAATAGTCCTAACTGAAGGAAGAGCCTTCACAAGAAAACATAAAGATCACCGATAATTTGTTCGAATCGCAAGATCTGTAGAACCATTCCATCTTTAAACGCTGTAGAGTCTAATTGGGCCTCGATGGCAGGTTTGGTTCCTACTATTGAATCAAGGGATTTAAGACCCATCAACATTTATGTGATCTTATCCTTCAATATCCTGAAGCTCTTCTTAGCCTCTTCTTTCCACTTAAAATATTTACGTCTCTTCTTCATAGTGTCTAATATTGGTGCACATATACCACTGAAATTTCTAAGAATTTCCTATAGAAACTTGCTAATCCATGGAAACTCCTCACCTCGAATATAGTCCTTGGTGATGGCCAATCTTTCATAGATCTCACATTTTCTAGATCCATCTTCAACTCATTTGAAGAGATCACAAAACCCAAATATATGAGTTCGATCTTCATAAAAGATGACTTCTTTAAATTTATCAACAACTTCTCTTGTTGCAACCTCCTCATCACTAATGTCAAGTGTCTCAAATGTTCCTCCTTAGTTTTACTAAAGACTAGTATATCATCCACATATACAATCACAAATTTTCCGATGAATTCTTTAAGTACTTCATTCATCAACCTCATAAATGTTCTTGGGGAATTTGTTAAGCCAAATGGCATAAAAAGCCACTCATACAACCCTTCATTTGATTTAAATGTTGTTTTCCATTAATCTCTCTCTCTCATCTTTATCTGGTGATAAAATAACTTGCTCGACTCAAGCAGTCCATCAAATCATCCATGACAGGTAAAGGAAATATGTACCTGATAGTGATCTTGTTGATGGCTCTATAATCTATGCACATTCTCCATCCTCCAACCTTCTTTGGACTCAATAGAGTTGGCACTACACATGGGATTAATCTCTCCCTGACTAAACCCTTTTTTAATAGATCTTGGACCTGGTTCTTGACCTCTTCATTCTCTTATGTCAACCTATATGCTGCTTTGTTTGGAAAAATCATTCCTGGAATAAGATCAATGTGATGATTTATTCTCCTAATGGGTGGAAATGAGAAAGGTAACTCATCCACCACTATATCAGCAAACTCTTCCAGCATCTCCTGAATTTCTTCAGGCAGATCATCCACAGTAGTATTGGTAAGAACGACTCTAGGATTTCTCACTACAACAAACTGCATCTCTTGTTCCTTCTTGACTTCATTCAAGAGATCCTTCCCACTCATTAGAATTATTCTTGGGTTGGCTTCTTCCTTCATCTTGTTATCCTCTATTGGTATCAACATGTGTGTCCTACCATTTTTCTCTAGGGTGTAATTATCTTTCCTCCCATCATGTATGACATTTATGTCAAACTATCATGATCTTCCCAAAAAAGCATGACAACCATCCATGGTTATCACATCACATAAAATCTCATCTTTGTATCCTCCTATTTTAAATTCAACTTGGCATTGTTTACTTACCATTACCTAGTGTCCTTTTTGCAACCATGAAACTTTATATGGATTTGGATGTGCAGTTTTTTCCAACTCTAATTTTTCCACTATCTTTGTGGATACTAAATTGCCAGTGCTTCCATTGTCTATAATCACCTTGAAAACTATATCCTTGGTCTTGCAGGAAGTCCTAAATAGATTGTTTCTATGTATTGGTTCTTCCACCTCTTTCTCTAGTTTCAAGAGAGTCTTACTCATCATGAGGGACTTTCCATCTTCAACAACTTCTGCCTCAACATTCCTTCTCTGTGCTTGAAAAATGTGAGCCTCTCCTCCTTATTTATTTTTCTCGGGGAATTCCCAAGACATATCTCTTGTCTTTCCACATTCATAGCATCTTATTTCTCCTCCTCTGCCTCTTCCTCTTCCTATAGGAAAATAATTCCTTCCACCATACTGTCTCCCTCTGGAACTTCCTCCTCTCTCTGTATGAATGTAGGGATTTTTAGTTTTAGCTTTGGGTTTCCCAGACTTGTCATGGACAATTCCCTTACCTTTGTGTGGGATTTTTCCTCTACTTCTTTGGCTTTTTTTTCTGGCCAATTTCTCTTCTGCTTTCAGGGAATCCTGATAAGCATCTTCAACTATCCTCATAGTCACCATGCTGATTTCATCCTGGATTTCATATCTCAGGCCATTGATGTACCTTGAAACCTTTTCTTCATCACTTTCACGTTGACCAGCTCTGATGTTCATCCTATAGAAATTTTATGTGTACTCTTTTACTGTCAAGCCCTTCTGTGTCCGGTTTTGTAGTCTCCTGAATAAATTTATTTGGTATTCCTTGGGTATGAATTTAGCCTTTAGCTTAGCTGCCATTATGTCCCATCTTTTAATTTTATGTTTGCCTTTGATTCTTCGGTCAGCCTGCAGTTCATCCCACCACAATGTTTCATGTCCTTTTATCCTTGTGACAACAATCTCTACTTTCTTCTCATCATCGACGTCCTCATAGTCGAAGTATTGTTCCATTGCTCTTATTCAATCTAGCAATTATTCCACATACAAATTGCCTTCATACATTAGGATTTCTATTTTTTCTCTTGCTCCCAATTTTACAACAGCTTTCAGCAAGCATTCTTCTTCACCATCTTCTCTTGCAACTCCTCCAGCCTCCATTTCTTCACTCTCGGCCTCACTGATGTCACTTGCATCTAGGGCTCTCCTGTATGCAGTTTCCATGGCATCTAGCCTTGCACAAAGTCTCCTCATTTCCTCCTCCATTGCTGGATTTGTCACAAGTTTGTCCCCGTGTCTTCTTAGTAGCATGGTGCTAATATTCCTTCACATAGAGCTTAAATTATGGCTCTGATACCACTTGTTGCAGACCCCCACCTCTCACCTGGGGTCCACTGACCTCCCGATCTAAGGATCTCAAACTTACAAGAGTTGGATTAGCTCTCTAGGTCCCCCTCGACCTATTTTGGTTAATTTCCACAGGTCTTTTCTGCTGATTTCAGGAAAAAATTGGCTCTCTTGTAGGCTCTTCCTAACTAGCAGCTTCCTCCGTGTGACCCTAAGCTTGAAAACTAGGGGATTACCTACAATTTTTCACTTATTTCAGGACTTCGATCCCTTACAGTTCAGTGGTTTCCAACGAATAGGGTCTTTGAATCCACAAAAGAAATGAAAGAATGAATCGTCGAACCTCTCAGGATGATCAACGGTCTACAACCCCAACATAGCTCAATTGTTGATGTTGAACTCTGCATTCGAGCTTCAGTAGTTCTCCTGTCGCCAGACCTCTACACCTCCTCCCCTGAGCTCCGGTGAAATGGGATAGATATCCTCCATCCATGTGTACTATTAGAATCAACGATCAACAATTTTTTTCCCTTCGGTCGTCCAACCACCTTGATGCACATTTACTCCTCCCTTTTCTCCCGAATTCTCCACTCGTTGAACCTTCCATCCAGCTCACACTTGTCGATTAGATCGATGGTCGGGATGGATTTCATGATCTCATCCTTTGGGAGTCTTGGGACTTCACACTTCTACCTTAGTTTCACTGAATTGTTCTAATGCCAGAGTGAGGGTCCACTTGACGTTGGACAACTATCTCCCATCTTGGACGACTTTCGTCTCTTCAGCAATATCCCACAGAATCTCCACCATCACTTCATTAAATTATTCCCTTCATGGGAATAAGGTCACTAGCCCTCCTGAGCTTGTCTTTCTGAGGTAAATGGGACCTCTGGCTTCTCTCTGGGCGCTCCTCCCACGTTGTAAATTGTTGGGACTTGAGAACATCCAAATTTCCTCCCTTGATGTTGATAGAAACTATACCTTCTAAGCTTAAGCTCCAAAGGTATATGAGACCTCTGCATCTCCTTTGTGCACTTCTTTCGAACAAGAAAATGTTCGGACTTAGGAAATTTTCTAAGTATTTTCTCCTCAAAGACTCAGGTTACTATCTCTCCTGAGCTTGTGTTCTCCAAGGTTTTGGGATCCTTGGGTGCAGATCTTGCAGCCTTAAAACTTTGCAACGCTTAATTGTTCTTCCTCTTAATAGTGAGTCTGGAATCGACTTTTCGTACACACTCCTTGCATGGCTCTGTTCTTTCTCTGCAGTGTTGCTATCAAAGGTCCAACATTATATCTCCCCAGCTTATCTGAGTTAGACTTAACTCTGTCAACACACTCCTTGTGGAAAAATGTGCACTACTTGCATGAGCTCTCAGAAGAGAAAAAATTGAAACTTATTCTAAATCCTCAGATTCATGTATTTAACCACAAAATACATTCACAAGCACAAGAACATGTAAAAACAAGGAATCTAAATAAACAGAAAGCATACCATTTGTTCAAATAAACACAGTAAAAACAACACCAAACATTTGGGTCAAAGATTATGTGTTTTATTCATTCAAGTGATAAAATATACATACATACAGGCAGTAATCCACTGCTCCTTCAACAAACTTATACAATGTTCACTATCCCAGACAGCAACAACAATTGTTTTTTCTTTCTCTCAATAAAAACTATCACACAATGAGCAATAACTTTCACAAAAAAAATCATGAACCCCTCCCTCCTTTGGGCATAAGATACAAATACATACACAAGGGGTGATTCATCGAGAATTTTCCCCCAACAACCTAATGCTATCCTATCAAGATTTAATGCATCCATCCATTAAGTACTTTGGAGTTAATAACATCTACAGATAAGATAAGGGCTGATGCAAAAACTCTGTACAATATAGCCTTTACATTAAATTGATGTTGATCTGAGAGGATCTTTGGGGATGGCCTCAACCTCCAATCATTAATTACATTTATTTTCATAAAATTTCAAATTCAAAAAGGTGTGCTCCCCTTTATGTAGTCCAAATCAGCTCCATAAAATGTGCTTGTTGATGTGTTTCTCTCCATCATTTCCTCTTTAAATGTTGATGTATATGCTCCTGCATCAAATAATAGTAGGGGTGTAATGTTCTAGGTGATTATGATGAAACTTAAAGATTTTATTTACAATTATTTTATTTTTTTATCAGACTTAATATCATGTAATGTCTCGTAGGGTTGAAGTGATATTATTTTAAATTTGTGGATTGACATGACTATGTTACAACAATTTGTTGAAATATTGTAACTATGAAGAATATTCTAATTATAATTGAGTTATTATTATATAGATCAAATCCCCTTTTGTGGATTGATCATGTCGAGTCTTGTATATGACCAAATCCCCTTTTTGTGGATTGGTCAAACCATCTTCATATGGTGGTATTTGAGAATTTGTCCCCTAGGGTTCATTAAAGTGGCTTTAACCACTATTGGAAGAAGTTGTCCCTGCTTGGTTAAGAGACATAACCATAGAACCCTCTCAACTAGTATAAATAAGTGAGGATGGCACCTCATTTATTCACTCACTCACACTTCTAGTGCACATCTTTTGAAGGAAGTTGCAGTTGCAAGAAGGAGAAGAGAGGTGCATGCTCAGTCTTAGGTTATTCATGGTGGTTTGGTCTTAGTCTTGGCATTGTACTAGCAATTTATTATTGAGGAATTTTTTGTTGGGTTTTCTCCCCCATGAGGGTTTCCCAGGATAAAATGTTGTGTACCTTGTGATTGTGTTTCTTTCAGTGATCCTCCTTCTTCTATTTTTTTGGAAATGCATTGAATGCTCTAGTAAATTAGAAAGAACCTAATAACAACATTAAAACTTAACATCGTATCAGATCTCAACTGAATAGACCACCTTTTATTGGGTAACATAAAACGTCACTGTTGTCGTACAAGAAAATTAGGGATTTTTATTGGAGAAAAATTTCTTAATAAAAACTATATAGGGAGGTGTGTCCTACCCTAGAACATCCTTTGGTAACTTGAGCAGACCTTTTTAATGGCCAGAGCCTCCAAAAAGTCAAAACCTAGTTTTGACCGGTACCAGAAAACCAAGAAACTAGAACCAGTACCAAAACTACCAATCCATATTTGCGCAAGTCAGGTTTCAAGGGGTAAAACTTGAAATTTTTGAAAACAAATAGCACCAGCCTAGTCACCTTAGTCCAGTGCATCTAGTCCCTAGATCAGAATTCCAAAATTTGAAGTTTTAAAAATTAGGGTTTCCTCATAAAACCCTAAGTTGCAGTTACAATTGAAGTACCTGTTGCAGTTGTAGTATCAATATCAGTTGAAACACCTTTGAAGTTTCAAAGTTTTAAAAGTGTATTTGCAAGAGAAGGGATCTTTTGTCATAGATCGAGAAGGATCTCAGATCCATCACATTCAAAGGAGTAATGCACCCCATGTTTAATTATTTTGATATGCATCTATTTGTTATGAAATTATGAACATCTAGGTTGTATGTTGAAGTTATGACCATCATACTAACCATTGGTCAAAAATTGAAGTCAAGGTATTAGATTGATTAAAGTTGATATTATAGAGTTTATTCTCTAACTTAGATTTCTATCAAGAAAGTATTGTATCTCAGTACATAGGACAGGTTGAAGAGAATACTTGTCATCTTAATTAAAGGAGACTAGGAAGAAAAGAAACAACACTTATTCTTGAGGATAAGACTCTAGGTTCCAGGTTTGATTGATTAATTTGATAAGATTCAAATTTACACATGCCTAGTTAGCTACTCTTCTACAGTACGAAATTACTAGAAGAGTGTTTATATCAGAAGTAATGGCTCAATCATAGTGTTGTATTTCTATCAAGTAAATTACTAGAAGAGTGTTTCTATCAAGTAAATTGACCCATTACTAGAAGAGTGTTTCTATCACAAGTAATGGCTCTAAAGGAGCTACTGTGACGATTTTTCTTGCTATTGTCTTATCATTATTATACAGAGTATTATTCGTGTTTGTTGTTTCTCCCTTGTTGATCATGTTTCATAAAGGTCAAAGATGATAAATCTTAGGAAGCTATAGCGACGGTTGCAAGAGGAAACATATTAGATGAGACATGGAGCAGACTATCCTAGTTGTGTATGTGATTATTCATGTACCAAAGAATATGAAGAAGAAACTACTTTTGAGATACAAATTATCTCATATGGAGATTGATTGTAAGGAGAAGAAGGCTCCAAATATGACCAAACATTATAATAGAACTCATAGTAGACTTGATCAATGGATAATAAAGCCACCTTGACAGGAAGCAGAATTCACTTAAAGTCTAACTTAGTTTTTCATACTAAGACTTGGTATACAACACCAAGTATATTATGTAGAGACTATGAAGTCTTTGTAGACTTAGAAGAAATCAATACTCATAGTGAGAATGATCTTAGAGAGGATCATATGGGAAAAGGATCAATCTTCCAGGACTCACATAAAGATGCCAAGAGTTGAGAAGACTAGATCGTAGCTTTAGATACCTCTAGGAGACATGAAATCACCTGGGAATATTCCCTTGTTTTAGTGATAGAGAAGGAAGCCAATCAGAAGGACTGGGATATGGATTTTTCCGTGAGACTAGAAGGCAAGTCAATGTTGACTTCCAAGTTTGATCTAACAGATCAATCATATTGCAGATAATGGTATAAAGATGTACAAACCTCGATTTATGTCCATAGGATTCTCCCAACAAGAGGGAGAAGACTATGATGAGACACTTACTCCAGTAATCAAAAAACTAGCTCCAATATTCGTAAAGACAACCATAACAACCATGATTCAAATACATCATGAGATTCGTGGGGGGGAATCCCTATATTTGAGATTGAGTTATCTCTAGTGATAGTTGGTGTGGTACATTAGCCAGGCCATGAAGAAATGACTACAATAGTAGATAAAGTTACCTCCATGAAAGAATAAGAGCTACTTTCAATATCAGTTATTGAGCCACTCTAAAACGAAGTTGCTGCCATGATAGAATAGAGGAGCTACTCTCAAAGTTCAGCAGCTATAGTGAGAATAGAGCAAGTCATTCTCAGCTTTAGAAATAGCATCTATAGGTGCAGAATCATGTTTCCAAAAGGACCAATTGCAGAGAGAGTAGAAGACATACTCTCAAATGGTGAGACAGATATTGCTTTGCAGAAAGCACATAGAGCTAGCATATGATTGTGCAGATTAAGTTGCAGCTGATAAAGTGTACTAGGTTGGTACAATGTGATGTGAAAATTTGGTTTGAAGTTGAATATAGAAAGACTCGTGTTTGTAGGTTGAAGAAATATTTGTACAGGTTGAAGCAAGCTCCTAGAGCTTGGTATGGAAGAATTGATAGTTTCTTGAAAAGCTTGGGATTTACCAAGATTAAAGTTGATTCTAACCTTTACTTAAAGTTTATGAATGATGATCTAGTTATATTTCTAATGTATGTGGATGACTTGTTCTTAACAGAAAAAAAATAAAAATAAAATAAAATAAAATAAAAACAATTATCATCACAGGTTGTAAGAAGAAGCTCGCTACAGAGTTTGAGATGAAATACCTAGGATTGATGCATTATTTCTTAGGTCTTGAAGTTTGGAAGAGTTGAGAGAAGATCTTACTTAACCAAGGGAAGTATGCAGTTGAAATACTAAAGAGATTTGACATGTTGGAATGTAAAGCCATGAACACACCCATGGAAACAAAGTTGAATCTCCTAGTTGATACTTCATCAGAATTGGTTGATGCCACTCTATATAGACAAATAATTGGTTTGTTCATGTATCTGATGAATAGCAGGCTAGAGATATGTTTTGTTGTGAACATCTTGAGTTAGTATCTGGTAGAACCCAGAGGTGTTCACCTTGTAGCTGCAAAGATGAGATACCTTAAGGGTACGTTGGAATATGGTCTATGTTATACTAAAGATCATGACTTTAGATTGTATGGTTATACTGATTCAGATTGGGCTGGAAGTGTTTCTGATAGAAATAGCACTTCAAGATGTGGTTTCAGTCAGGGTTTAGCCATGACTTCATGGCAAAGAAGGAAGCAATCCAATATTTCTCTCAACACGACAGAAGTGGAATACATTACAGCATATTCCTCCAGTTATGACACCATATGGCTTAGGAAGTTGTTGACAGGTCTATTCGATCTGAATATGGAAGCCATTATGATTCTATGTGATAACCAGAGTTGCATAAATATGACAGAGAACCCAGTGTTCCATGAAAATTCGAAGCACATAGAGATTCGATATCACTACATTCTTGATATGGTGCAGAGGGGAGGTATAAAGCTCCAATTTGTTGGCACATATGAGTAGGTTGCAGATGTGTTGACCAAGCCTCTATCTCATGTAAAGTTTTAATACTTTCAAGACAAGCTTGGTATAGTCTGAAAGGACCTCCCTCAAAAGGGGGAGTGATGTTGATGATACTATGGTACCCTGACCAGCACTGGGTAGCTCCGTTAGGATTTTATATACTAGGGAATTGATCATCCATGGGAATATCCCAAAGTTCCAGTAAGGACAGTCTGTCGGAGTACCTGTGCATGTATATGCCAGTTGTGGTCAGTAGTGGTAGCTCTATTAGGATTTTATATCCTAGGGAATATTTTGTTTTCTGGGCAGATCCCGAAGGTCTACCAAGGACGGTCTGTCAGATTACCACATGGTAGCTCCATTAGGATTTTATATCCTAGGTAATATTATGATTCTTGGGCAGATCTTGAAGGTCCGGTAAGGACGGTCTGTCAGAGTACCAACAAATTTTGTTGTTCCATCTGCCTCATTCTATTTCCATATGATGATGATGTTGTTATCTTAGCCTTGTGTTGATGATGTTGTTGTCTCAACCTCGTGTTGATGATGCTATTTTCTCAACCTCATGTTGATGATGTAGTTCTCTCAACCTCATTTTGATGATGTTATTGTCTCAAACTCATGTTGATGATGTTTTTGTCTCAGCCTCATGTTGATGATGTTCTTGTTTTAACCTCATGTTGATGATACTGATTGATTCAACCTCCTGTTGTTGATGATGTTGTACCAACCTCATGGTGTTGATGATTATGTACCAACCTCGTGTTGATGAGATTGTTGCTTTAGCTTCATGCTATTGATACCGATGTTTCAGCTTCATGTTGATGATGATGATGATGACAATGTTATTTCAACTCCATGTTGTGAATGATGATGATTATTCCATTCCAGTTCCATGTTGTGAATGATGATGATGATACTACTCCAGCTCCATGTTGTGAATGATGATCATATTGATGATGAGAAAAACTTTCGATGATTTGTATATTTTCCATTTAGTAATCCAGATGTTGATGATGTTGCTTCCCTCTCTTTCTCTTGATGTTGTTGCATTTGGTTATATCAGTAGAATACCCTTCTTGTTAAGAGGGAGTGTTGAAATATTGTAACCGCAGACCATATTCTAATTATAATTGAGTTATTATTATATAGATCAAATGTTGTTTTGTGGATTGATCATGTCGGATCTTGTATGTGACCAAATCCCCTTTTTTGGATTGGTCAAACCATATTCATATGGTGGTATTTGAGAAGTCATCCCCTAGGGTTTATTAAATTTATTTTAACCACNGTTTGGTCTTAGTCTAGGCATTGTATTAACAATCTATTATTGAGGAAGTTTTTGTTGGGTTTTCTCCCCCATGAGGGTTTCCCAGGATAAAATGTTGTGTACCTTGTGATTGTGTTTCTTTCAATGATCCTCCTTATGTTGTTTCTTTGGAAATGCATTGAATGCTCTAGTAAATTGAAAACAACCTAATAACAACATTAAAACTTAACACAAATATGGTGGATACATATAGTTCATGAGTCCAAATAAGTAATAACCTTTGGGTGTGTTCTTAACCAAACAATGTTAGAGCTAAGAGAGAGAAATAACACAACAAGAAGCAACCACCTAAATGAACACTAGAGATTTACCCTATAAATCCTTTTTGGAAAAATGACACCTAAAAGATATCCATTAACCTTGGCCAAGCCTAGCCAACACCTATGAATTGAGGCATCTTACAATGGATTTTTCCAAGTCATTAAATAAGCTTCATCGCATCATATACCATGGGATTGTAAAACACCAACAATAAACCCATTAATGATTTAATCAAGTTTATCTTAATTATTGTATGAGGAGTCAATATTAACCCAA
>JASDQU011404262.1:3331-15575 GCA_032191745.1 Picea mariana
TTATATCTTCGACTCACTATCCATTACAATGCATTAAAAAAACCCTAACCCTAGCGTCATTAGGTATTCCATGCATGCATTATGCTTTCCCTTTCAGATGTCTTTTTCCTCTTGCATGCTTCTCTTCCCAAAATAGCCTTTCTTTCTGATTCGGCCTGCATCCAACACATGTCCATCGTTTGCGCATTTCTATATCATTCATTCACATTCATTTAATATTAGTATCATCCTTTTCCTATGATACCTTGCAGTCGGTCACTGAAAAAGTCTCACAAGCCTATTTTTAATGATGTTTCCCTCTTTTCATGGAAAAAAACAACAAGATGACACTCTTTCCCTTTTGCTACAAAAGAATTTCAAAATTTGGAAAATATAAATAGGTTATCATATCATTACTCGAGGCGACAGAGTGAAAATTCCATTCCCTTGAACTATTCTTGGTTAATGGACCTTATCCAAGGGAATCTTTTCCTAAATTCCTGCTCATTTTTATTGAGCATACTAAGCCATACCTATATGGATATCATCCACATATGGATGTTGTCTAATTCATTGGTCATTTGATATTATTCTAACACTTCCTTTACTAGACTCTTAATATCGATCCTTCATTAATCATTACATCATTATATTCATAAGGTAATAACAATAAAATCATCAACATTTCATTCATGTTGTTAATTCTCCTATTGACATCAAGCCATCATTGACTAAATTGGTCTGTCAATGAAACATACCTTACAATCAACCATAGGTTCTAATAAGCCCATTTCCATGTTGTATACACGCTCAATCATTGACATATCCATTAGAACATATCTTTTGCACCAAGCATCTTACCCATGCCTTTAGTGAAAATATATCCTAGTTGTCTACCATATTTTCACCCACATGCATAGGCCTTCTCTTAGATTAATAGGCATATTCCTTTCTTTATTATAGTCACGAGATCATAAGCTTTACCTCATTACTCTTCCTCTTTTAGGACGATGAGAAACATTCAAGGAAGGAATCCTTCTTTATTATTACCTATCTGGATTATTCTGACAACAAGCTTCATACATTATAGGTCAAGTAAATTGACCTTACAAGTTCCCATCAATCCTCTAAACATGAGGACTTTCACATACTTGGTTTACTCTTCCATTTAAGAAGTAATTGTCACTGCCAAGGTTTCTATAAATCCATATGAAGTTCCTTAACCTCAAGAGGTTTTCCCTAAGGGTCTTGGACCTCGTATAAAAAACCATCATAAATTCCAGAGGCTCCAACTTCCCATGCTTAGAGGTAGCATTGCAATCACTAGTTCATTCATTCCTTGAACTTAAGCATCCCTTAATAGGATGCTTCCATTTCAAATATTCACATTCATTTTTTTACCCTTAACACTTTTCAGCATATTCCCACTCCCGTAGTAGTATTTTTCAGTTTTCCAAAGAACAACATAATCCTTTGTTGGAACTCAGCAAGAATTTCCAAGGTATAACTTCAACCCATAATCCTCCTTCTCAAGGAAACGTTTGCAGATAATAAATAATATTTTAACATAGGGAAACTTGTTCTATCAGTACCATCTTAGCCTTAATATAATAGTCTTTATGAATCCTCTATGTCCCATCCAGACCTTGTGTTTGAAGTCTGCGATGATACAACTTGTAACACACCCAACCCCCTAAGTACCCTTTTAAGGGATGGGGTATTAAATTTAAGATTTTCCTAAACCTCCTAGAATCCCTTTAAAAGGGACAATATCATCTTCTACTCACCAAGATCTTTCCAACAACTGTAAGCTTTCTCAAAACATGGCTCTAGATCAAAATTTATGGACTTTTAAATATTTAGGGCCTTCCTTGGCCAAAGGCTTCTTTACATCCACGTCACCTATTTCATTTGATGTGTTGCTGACGTGTCAAAAAACATCACCCTATAAAACATACATGGCTGATATGGTGGACGTTGACATGGAACCTTCCATGTCATTCACTATCATCGACCCTTCTCCATGCTCAGTATTGAGCTCCACATCCTCCCGAGACCCGCTCTCACCATATAATGACACATGTTTGTCAGGTCATCGATACCATGGGATCTTGTAATATCGAGTCTCAGGATATCGAGACCTCGACCCTTTTATTAGTTGTATATCCCAAACAGGCTCTATCCAAGATGACCTAGCACTTAGGACATGTGGCCCTATCCACAACAGACCACCTTTTCTGACATGTAGCCCTGCCACTATATCCCACCTGGAATGACATGTGGCACTTGTATCACTTTGACACTTGGCACCAATTTTTCCTATGGATCTACATCCAATTTTTCTAAACCAATATGACACATGGCACCACCCATGGGTGACACATGAGCCTCCCTTTTCATGACACATGGGTCATTAAGAAAGTGACACATACCACCAGGCATTGGACAATGGATATTAACTCATAAATCCACAGATCGACAGTTCACATCTCAAGAGATCGTAGACCTTGGTGAGTTCTTGTATGTTCAGAAGCCTAATACGTCATGAGTGTTTGAAACTGATATATGTCATGCTAACATGAGATTCCTCTCATGAGATGACATGTGGAGTGAAAGGCTCCAACACGCCCCAAGTTTCATGGTGGTCCACAACAAGAGTTAGGTTTAGTAAAAGGGGATCAATGATCCAGATTGCATCTATGGTCAATATTGACAGTGAGATCTATCCCTCATGTGGGATCCAAGGAGGACATGTGTTGCCACTATACAACCGTGAACATTGGGACCTTGACACTTTGTGATCTATTGTAACCTAAAGCTCCCTGAGGTCCATAGTTTGAAGATTACGAGACATTTAAGTACATTAATGTTGGAGTTACGAACCCCAAATCCTTACTGTAAGATATATGGCTAATATATCTTGCGATTAGATCCAACGAATACCATTTAAATATGCCAACACAAGAATTTAGGTCTGACTTGTCCCCACACTTAACCCATGGATGAATTAACCTTCACCATGTGGAATCCTCTGCCACGTTGTCTTCCTACATGGTTTTCCTCATCACACGTGACGTCCTATTATTGCTCACTCTTATATATATACAATAAATTATTTGGAACCCTGCATGGGAACCTTGTCCACCGAAAATCAAGAATCATGGGTTTAGCGAGGTCCACCACATGGGACATTCCAATAATCCAGTATCCAGCACATCGAATTAAATGAGAGTTCTAACCCCCTAGTTCCTGATATCATGATACCCATCAAATGGTAGTCATTGAGTCCTTCCACCAATCTAATGATAGTTATTCCTCTATGACTTAGGTGATGACACATGTCATCTCTGTGACCTTGGTGTCAACTCCCTGATGAGCATACATGATAGATCGATGGTTGGAAATTAATCGACTATCGATCCATCAATCACAATCTGTCATTGGTTTAAAAATGAACTTCGACGGGTAACTAGCCCATCTTTGTATGGTCAAGATCAATCCTCATCCCCAGATCGATGGTTATTGTATCTTGTTGATTTACATAGAGATTTTTTATGGATCTTTTTACTCAAGGACATGGAAATTCTGCACTCCATCGATGCACATTCATACAAGGGTTTTTACACTCGAATCCTTTAGGTTATTTTAAGCCATTTTACATCAAGTGATAAGACTATTCATGGGAACCCAAGTGGGATTTAATATCCCACAAATGATTGACATAAAGAAGAGGGAAACAACACCAGATTTTATCTACATTTCCTAATATTTCTACACACATGCTTAACTATTAATTCATTATTCCTCTCTAAGAAGATTTTAGTAGTTCATTTTCATTCGTATACTGACCTTTAAATCTAGTTCCCTCTTATATGAGACCCATTAATCAATAATGTACATTTACAATAAAATCACAAACACAATCTCTTTGTTATCAATCAAATTACACAGCGTGAGAGATACTTATTTATTACATGTTATATCTAGCCAACTGATTGTGGGTTTTCTCCTTTCCACCCAATCATAGGCTCAAATGCATTCACTCTTAGCATTCTGACCACTCCCGTGTCAAGAAATCATACCACTAAGGAATTCTATGCACTTCCTCGTGCATTCTCTTGCAGTAGCTCTATTCCTATAAATCCCAAAACACACGTCACTCGTTTTCTCTCCAGACATGAATCCCCTTCTATGTCTACCTTTATGCATTCTTCTTCTACTCACCCCCACCCAGCAAGGTTCTTGACCTGTCCTCCTCCTTTTTTCAAAAGGATCCTGTGGGGTCAATCTAGGAAGCAAAATTTGTACTCTGTTGTACCTTTAGCTAGCATCCTCTATTTTCCTAGCCATATTTCCCATACCTACATTCAATGAGGGTGGTTGGTTGTTCAATTACCAACCCCTTCCCATTAATCATTTGGCTTTAGCTGCAAGTTAGAGGAAATATGATCATTTCCTTCACATTATTCATAAAGGTGGCGTGGGGTATTTTACACATGAACCCCCTATCTACCCTTCACTAATCCCTTTAGTGGTATCATGGCCAGTACTTTAAGGCTTCACCGCCACAGTAAATTATTGGCATTTTCAATCAAACAATAATACATTTACATTGTTTGTATGACATTGCATGGAAATTACTAATTATTATTAATTACAATCTAGGGGAAATATGGGTGTTACATCTAGGATGGTGGAGTCACCAAATGAGCTTTGCAAATAACTCATCAAGAAAGGAAGGGAACTTCCCTCAAGTGGATTCACCAGGAAAGATAGGGGTAAAGGATTTGGGATCAAAGGATTCCAAAATGTTGTTAGGGAACAAAAGAGGATTCAAAATCCTCTCCGGAAATAGTGCTAAAATTTTATCGCATTATTTGTAGCTTGGGAAAATCCCAACCCAAATATCCAATGTGCAAGAACTACGTGAATACCTACCCATTGTCACCTTAGATAGACACTCCCCTTGCTTTAGTGATGATAAGTCACCACAAGGGGGGAATCCCAGTTACCCTAAGGGGATTGAGATGGAAAGTGAAGAGATGGTAAGTGAAACCTCTATAGGTCAATATTGAAATTGAATGATAGCTTGGAAAAGAGTGTTAAATAAGGGTAAATGATTTTCAAATGTTGTACACTTGAAAAACAATGTTTTCCCTTCCCGAAACAAGACAATTGTTGGATATAAAATCCTTAAATCTAAGGGGATAAAGAAAGAAACCTTTCTGTCTAAAAATTCTATAAATATATCAGATTTATATCATCAAAGAACACTAGCAAATGACTGCAAAATATGTTTCCAAAATTCAAGTAAAGATACTAAAAACTAAGATAGCAATGACTAGTTTAACTTCCACTAAATAGAGAAAGACTTTAATGGAATTTAGGGTTGTTTATTAGATTTTATGATTAATTTATTATAGCATGTGTCTGTAGCAAACAATTTCTACGACATCAATATCTATCCACCAAAATCAGCAAGCAAACCGCCCAAACATTAGCTAACAACTAGTAGAACAGTTACCAATGTTTACAAGTGAATTTCGATGGTATATTAGAGAGACGTAAATGAAAAAGAGAGTTTTCAGAAGCCCTAATAGTTGTAGCATTAATTTGTAATATTAAAGATAACTACTTGGCTAAGCTAGACACTCTAGTGGCTCAAGAAAACTTATAGCATGTAAAATTGATTCCAACTTGAACAAATGCATTATCTCCAAAAATCATGTATACCAATACAATGATTTTATTTCTCCAATCCAAATAAGACGTGTGCCTTTATCAAATGGTTTATGGATTATCTTGTTTCAAGGAATAGTTATCTTACCTCTCTAGGGGCGTAATCCTTTTTACTCCCTAGGGAAATCAAAACTAGCAAGGTAAATCTAGGAAGGTGTAATCATTTTTACTCCTACTACAAACCTTATTTAGTAGTTTATCCAAAAATAAATGTGATAGACTTAGTGGAGGGTGTATGCCTTTATACTCCTCCAATGGTTTAGACAATAATAACCATGAAACAATAAGAAACACTAAAAATATGTATAAATTTCCTTACCAAATCCACAAGATAGCAAGATAAACCCTTGTTACCAAGTATATTCCACCACAAAGAAAAGATAAGCATCCAAGAGAGATAGCACACCACTTCTTCCACAAGAGACAAGTAACTAGCATCCAAAGAGAGCACAAGAGAGAGATATGTGATTTTCCGAAAGAGGGTGAAAATTTCATCCAACATGAATGTAATTCTCAAGTGAGTTGTTATGTCAAAATGAAATGTCAAGACATTTATTTATACAAGATCATCTAAAATTAGTTTGTCCACTTAACTGAGGGTAAAACACAAATTAGGGAGGCCAACCTCCTAACTTTCCCATTTACAAATTTAATTTCAAAATTACAAAATTAAAATCCCTAAATGATGATGTCATTCCCTAAAGGGTTGAAATTTTGGCATAGAGAGAAAATCGTTGAGCTAGTTGAAGGATACGTTGGGCCTCCAAAGGCCATATTTTCATGGTGAAAAGGTATTCCTCCATCAATCATGCCAAGTCATCATCAAATCATCACCACCATAAAAACCATAACCTTCCAAGTGTGATGTCATACCTCAGAAGTGCATCACATGGCCTCCAAAGGCAAGTCGTTGGGGATAGAAAGGCTAGGGAATCACCAACAAGGGATCCTCAAGTTCCTCCAAAGGAAATGTCCCTCTTCCAAGTGTCCAAGAAGAAATCGCACATCATTCAACCTTTGGGATTCATTCCCCAAATGAAGGTCCAAGTGACCTTGTGCCTTCACGAAATGACTTCCACCTATCAAGGCCCTACAAAGACAAGAAAATTCACCCTCCAAAGGCTCACAAGTCACAAGAATCATATCAAGTAATCCATATGTAATAAAAGAACCACCTAAACATGTGCATCAAATCCCCCCTCTAAAAATAAAAAAATGCTCAAATACCTTATAAAACTTGCCAAATTTAGGTATGGGAGGGTTGTCATGGTGACCTATTGGGTGAATCATTCTCTAAGTCATGGAGTGTTTCCCGGGTGGACCCTCTCTAAGTCATGTGAAGAGTATGAGGTGAGTGTGGGGAAATGATTTTGGGAATGGAGTTTCTTGAAATTCAAGGGCTCATATTGTCTCACTTATGGGTTCCTTTGTAGAGGGTGTGATACCCTTCGTCTATGATACATGATCTTTCCAAACTCATTTTGAAAACAATTTATTAGAGTGTTTCCAAGTTGAAGCTAAAGTGGGACTTCTACCTAAGCATGAAAAACATTTCCCACATTTGGTCACACTTTACCATGCTTCCTCAAGTTGAATACGATATGTGGGACTTCTACCTAAGGATGAAAAACATTTCCCACACATGCTCTACCTTGGTTGGCATATTCAATTAGTTATTTCTTGTATGGGTCCCTCAATTTTTGTGATAAACATTTCATTGTTCTCGATATCCCTGGGTGAGAATCTAGAAGGTTTATGATTTCATTTTATCTTTTTCTAGCTACAAGTCTCTGGGCCTTTAGCCCCTTCTTCTGATGAAATGAGGTACAAGCCCTTCTTTGGTCAATGTGGCCCAAAAACCTTAAAGAGGAGGAAACAAATGGAAAGAAAAAAGGAATGTGGCAAGTATGTGCGGGAGCAGTACAATGAATCATCAAGGAGAACCCTCAATAGAAACGATTTAACCGAGGGTGACCACTTACTAGGAAAATAATGTCAACCACCAAGGTGAATGAGGCAAAGAGCATAATTTCCAAGAAAAAGTTTTAAAAATCAGGAAAGGACCCTTTGTAGCATATTCAAATGCTTCATTTATTAAAATGACACTTACCACAACACCAAACTCATTACCTCATCGATCAAGATTTGTTGTCCTATGTGATCCAAGCTGGTGTGGTGAATGGTACAACCATCAATCACAAGGTTATTATTGGTGTGATGTGGGGCTCTTCTTATTGGTCTTTATCTCAGTACTCCATGTCTACAACTTGAGTCCCTTGAGACATCATCTCCTTAGTTATCCCTAGAAATTAGGGGTAACATGTGGCTTGTACTTGGGGACATGTGCTTGTTATAGAGTGCATGAGAACTGGAAAATCTTCTTGTAAGACTTGTTTTTACACATATGGAAACAAAAAACTATGAAATCCAGGGTGGCTCACTCACCCTTTGTCCATATGATAAAAAATCCAAAAATTCAAAATGGACAACTAATCTTAGAAAAGGAAATTTTGCATTTTTTTTATAATTTCTAAACTAACATATAATATGATAAAATCAAATGATTTGAAACAACTACACAAGTAGAGAAAAATGAAAAGTGAAAATGAAATGCAACTAAACTACCATGAGAAAGCAATATGCAAATGCAAGAAAGCAAGATGACCTACCTACTTACATGTGTCACATAGCCCTAAAGTAGTCAAGTCCCTTTGATGTAGGGTTAGAGGAGAGACCCATCAATTGGTAATGGAATTTTCTTCACATCTATGGTAGACAAGTAGTATGTTCAATTCTCATACTTCTTCTTGAAAATGTAGGGGCCAAGCCATAAAACTTTGTTCATCTTGTTGTATTTTTGCTTGCCTTTTCGTTTATCCCACATGAGAGAAAGGGTTCCTTATTGAAAGGTTTCACTGGTGGTTGTGCCTCGAACATGTCCTTAATGGCCTACTCTCTTTCATCACTTTTCTCATCTTTGTCCTTCTTGAGTATCTTGATGGATCATGGATATTTCTCTTGGAAGTTCACAAGCTTTTATTTATATTCATTGTTTCTTGGAAGCAACACATCTATGCAATCTTCCTGCATAAAATACAAGTCTCATGGATCATACTCAATGGTATGTGGAGCCTTATCAAATTCTAGGAGAAGTCGGCTCCACCAAGTGAAGAGTCACAACCCTAGTGCCACCTCACAAATTGTATTTTATATGTGAGGATGATGTCTCATTTGAACACACTCACTCACTCATCTAGTGCACATATATTGAAGACAGTTGCAATGGCAGGAAGAAATCTAACGAAGGAGAAGAGAGGTGCATGTTTGGTCTTGGTCTATTTTTGGTGTTCTGGTCTTAGTCTTGGCATTGTACTAGCAATCTATTATTGAGGAAGTTTTGTTGGGTTTTCTTCCTCATGAGGATTTCTCGAGATAAAATACAGTGTACCTTGTGACTGTGTTTCTGTCAGTGATCCTATGTATACTGTTTTTTTGGAAATGCATTAAATGCTCATGAAATTTGTAAATAACCTAATAACAACAGTAAAAACTTAACATGGTATTAGAGCTTGACTAATTAGATCATATTTCACTGGGTATCTAGACGTTTATGTTGTCATACAATAAATTTAGGGAATTTCACTAAAGAAGAATTTTTTACCAAAGACCACCTAGGGAAGTGCACCTTGCCCTAGTGCATATTTTGGTAGCTTGAGTGAACCCTTTTAGTGGTTGGATTCTCCAGAAATTCAAACCCTAGTTTTCAATAGTACCATAAAACCAAAAAACCAGAACCAACACAAAAAGCACCAGTCCATAATTATAGAGGTCCAGTTTCAGGGGATAAAACTTGGAATTTTTTGAAACGATCTGCTCCAGCAAACTCGCCTCATCTTAGTGCATCTCCTAGTAAGTTCAATTTCATTTTCCTAGCACTTTCATTTTCTGTTCATTTTGTTAGCTCCAGGTCAAGATGTCTACAAGCACCAAGCTTGTTGACAAGTTAGAAGGTGTGGAAATTTTTTGTGCGTAGAAGTAAAAAATTGGACTCATTCTTGAAGAGAATGACCTTGCAAAATTCATAAAGAAAATGTACCAGAGCCCAAAGAAAATGAAGAGAAAGAGAAGTACAATAAGAATATGATTAGGGATAAGAGAATAATTGTATATTCTATTAAAGACCACTTGATCCCTCAAGTGTCTTACAAGAATAATCCAAAATGTATGTTTAATTCCCTAACAAAAATGTATAAAGGAAGCAACATCAACCAGAAGATGAACTTGAGAACCCAACTCAAGAATACAAGAATGAAAAAAGGAGAAACAGTTCAAGACTATTTCTCTAGGGTTTCTCAATTCAAGGAACAATTAGAGGCAATAGGATACAAGTAGGATGAATATGAACTCATTATGAAAAATCTTAATGGTCTCACAAGACCTTGGGATTCCTTCATCCAAACTACTTGTGAAAGAAAATAGAAACTCCAATTTGACAGTTTATGGGAAGAATGTGTTCAAGAAGAAGCAAGAGTGGCTAACCGAGAAGTCAGTCTATTAAGAGATGAAGATCAAGCCCTAGTTGCTCATGCTAAGGGTGGAGAGGGAAAGTATCATTTTCAAAAGGAGACTCACTTTCATAAAGAGTCTCACTCTCCAAAGAGATTCCAAAAATATCATAAAGGTCAAAGAAGGAAAAAATATTTCTCCTACTACCATTGTTATTATTGTGATAATATGGGACACATTGCTAAGAATTGTCCTGCCAAAAGGGAAGAATACAAGAGGAGAAATAACAAAAGATAGCATGCCCATGTAGTTGAAGATTATGAGCCACCCAAGAAGTTAGCTAAAGAAGAGATTGAAGAATATGTTTTGTTTGTTGCTCTCTCGGGATTTGTGACACCTGGAAAGGATACTTGGCTCATAGATAGTGGTGCCTCTAAACACATGACAGATCAGAAGAACACTCTCTCCAAACTTGTAGAGAAAAAACCCTCCCAAAAAGTTTCACTTGGAGATGATTATGAGTACCCAATCAAAGGAATGAGATATTCCACCTACAAACTTGATTCAGGAACTCCGATGAGAATGAAGGATGTACTCTATGTACCAGGTTTGAAAAAGAACTTACTTTCTATTTTTTCTCTAGATAAGAAAGTTTCAAGGGTTGCATTCATATATGGTGAAGTTATTATGTGGTATAAAGGAAAAACTATAGAGGATGCAGTTGTTATTGGAATAGGAGAAGGTGGTTTGTACAAGTTAAAGGGTCACTCAGATGTCACCTTGACTCATTATACTGAAAGTCCTTGTGAACTTTGGCATAGAAGGCTAGCTCACATCAACTACAAATCCTAACCATATGTAAGCAAGGTAGTTACAAGATTACTAGAACTAAAGGTTGATCATGAAGGTGTATGCAAGGGATGTGCACAAGGAAAGAACACAAAGAATCCTTTTCCAAAGAGTGACAGTAAAGAAGAAGAAATTTTTGAACTTTTATTCTCAAATGTATGCAGTCCAATTCCATCAACCTCTCTAAGAGGGTATGTATACTATGTATCATTTTTTGATGATCACTCTCATAAAACTTGGGTTTATTTCTTGAAGTCAAAATATGAAGTACTCGAAAAGTTTAAGGAATTCAAAGCCTTGGTAGAAAACCTCTCTGAAAGGAAAATCAAGAAACTCAGGTCAGACAATGGAGGAGAGTACACTTCAAATGAATTTGGAAGATTTTGCATAGATATCAGGATTAAGAGGGATCTCACCACTCCCTATAATCCTCAACAAAATGGTGTAGTAGAAAGAAATAAAAGGACGATTATGGAAGAAACAAAAACTATGATTCATGATGAAGATCTTCCAATGCACTTATGGGAGGAAGCAACAAGAACAACAATATATGTCCAGAATAGATTATCCTGTAGTGCACTTGGATTCAAAACCCTCGATAAAATGTTCACCAGAAAGAAGCTAGAAGTAAGCCATCTCAAAATATTTGGTTTTCCAGTATTTGTACACATTTTGAAAGAAAAGAGAACTAAGTTGGATCCTTTAGGAAATAAGGGAATATTTGTTGGGTACTGAGAGGTCTCTAAGGCCCTCAGAATCTACATACTAGGTTACTTACATATTGACATCAGTAGAAACATAAAATTTTATGAAGATGCAACACTCAAGAGATCAAGGAAATTCCAGTTAGAATAAGTGTATGAAGAGGAACCTGTAGCTCCCAGAGTTGCAGAACCCATGAAGGAAGTTGTAGTTACCCCTAATGATGAGAATTGAGAAGATCATGATATTATATAATCTCAAGAACCTCCCCATATGATGATCTCTCAAAAGAGAAAGCCAGCTTGGGTTAGAGAACTTATTCAATATGCAGAGAAGTATGGTTCCCCAGAAGGAACCATGAGACAAAGCAAGAAGCTTAAGAAATTCTCTAGCTATGTGGCCTTCATGTGTGATTTTGTAGATAAGTAACCTACTTTCTTTGAAGAAGTCATTCAAAAGAAAGAATTGA
>JASDQU011404262.1:15625-31489 GCA_032191745.1 Picea mariana
GGTTAGAGAACTTATTCAATATGCAGAGAAGTATGGTTCCCCAGAAGGAACCATGAGACAAAGCAAGAAGCTTAAGAAATTCTCTAGCTATGTGGCCTTCATGTGTGATTTTGTAGATAAGTAACCTACTTTCTTTGAAGAAGTCATTCAAAAGAAAGAATTGATGAATTCCATGATAGAAGAATACCAGTCCATTATAAATAATGATGTGTGAGAAGTATTTCCCAAGCCAAAGAACAAAGATGTGGTATCTTCCAAGTGGATATACAAAATAAAACATGCAGTAGATAGAAGTATTGAAAAATATAATGTAATATTTGTGGCTCATGGATTTTCTCAAAAGAAAGGTATTGACTACGAAGAAACATTTTCTCCTGTAGAAAGATACACTTCTATCAGAACCATCATAGCTATTGTAACCAAAATGAAGTGGAAGTTGCACCAGTTGGATGTGAAAACAACTTTCTTAAATAGTGATATTGAAGAATAAGTGTACATAGAACAACCACAAGGGTTTGAAGTTGAATATAGAAAAATGCATGTCTTCATGTTGAATAAAGATCTGTACGGGTTGAAGCAAGATCTGAGAGCTTGGTATGGAAAAATTGATAGTTTCTTGACAAGATTCAGTTTTACCAAGAGTAAAGTTGATTGTAATATTTACTTCAAGGTTTTGAATGATGAGCCAGTTGTATTGCTACTATATGTGGGTGACTTATTCTTGATAGGAGAATAAAATCTCATCACAGATTTTAAAAGGAATCTCGTTGAAGAATTTGAGTTGAAAGACCTAGGCCTAATGCATTATTTCTTAGGTCTTGAAGTTTGGAAGAGACCAGAGAAGATCTTCCTTAACCAAGGGAAGTATACAGTTGAAATACTAAATAATTTTGACATGTTGGAATGTAAATCCATGGCCACACCCATGGATATTAATTTGAAGCTCCTGGTTGATACTTCGTCGAAGTTAGTCGATGTTACTCTATACATAAAAATTATAGGTTTTTTGATGTATATGACGAATACCAGGCCTGATATATGCTTTGTTGTGAACACCTTGAGTCAGTATCTGGTGGACCCCATACGTGTTCACCTTGTAGCTACAAAGCATGTGATGAGATAACTTAAGGGTACATTGGATTATGGTCTTTGTTATACTAGAGATCATGACTTCAGACTGTATGGTTATACTGATTTAGATTGGACTAGAAGTACTTCAGACATAAAGAGAACTTTGGGATGTTGTTTCAGTTTTGGGTAAGCCATGACTTCATGGAAAAGCATGAAGCAATCCAGTATTTATCTCATCATGACAGAAGAGGAGTACATTGCAACATGTTCCTCTAGTTTTGAAGCCATATGACTTCAAAAGTTGTTGATAGGTCTATTCGATATGGAGATGGAAGCTACCATGATTCTATGTTATAACCATAGTTGCATAAATCTGATAGAGAACCTAGTGTTCCATGATAAAAAGAAGCACATAGAGATCTGGTATCACTACATTCGTGACATGGTGCATAAGGGAGTTGTAAAGCTCCAATATGTTGGCACATATGAGTAGGTTGCAAATTTTTTCTAAGCCTCTGTCTCATGTGAAGTTTGAGTACTTCTGAGACAAGATTGGTGTAGTGCAAAAGGACCTCCCTCGAAAGGGGAAGTGATGCTAATGATAATATGGTATCCTAACCAACAATGGGTAGCTCAGTTAGGATTTTATATCTTAGGAGAATGATCATCCCTAGGTAGATCCCAAAGGTTCAGTAAGGATGGTCTGTCAGAGTACCTGTGCATGTATATGCCAAATATGGTCAGTAGTGGTAGCTCAGTTATGATTATATAGCCTAGGAAATCTTATGATTCCTAGGCAGATCCTGAAGGTCTAGAAAGGGCAGTTTGTCAGACTACCACAAATGTTGTTGTTGATACACCCCCCTCATTCTGTTGCAACATATATATGTTGATGTTCCAATTTTATTAATGTGATGTTGAGAAAAACTTTCGATGATTTATAGATGTGCCAATGAGTGCTCCAGATGTTGATGATGATGATTCCCTCTCCTTATCTTGATGATGTTGTATTGAGTCATTTCAGTAGAACACCCTTCTCGTTAAGGGGGAGTGTTGAATTATTGTAACTTCAAAGAATATTCTACTTATATTTGAGTCATTATTGTATAGATCAAATCCCATTTTCTGGATTGATCAAGTTAGGTCTTGTATAAGATCAAATCCCATTTTCTAGATTGATCAAGTCAGGTCTTGTATAAGATCAAATCCCCTTTTGTGGATTGGTAAAAAGTATTTGTATGGTGGTATTTTTAAATTATCCCCCTAGTAATTGTAAAGTGGTTTTAGCCACTTCTAGGAGAAGTCGGTTCCACCAAGTGAAGAGTCACAACCCTAGCACCACCACACAAATTGTATTTATATGTGAGGATGGTGTCTCATTTGAACACACTCACTCACTCATATAGTGCACATATCTTGAAGACAATTGTAGTTGTAGGAAGAAGTCTAACGAATGAGAAAATATGTGCATGTTTGGTCTTGGTCTATCGTTGGTATTTTTGTCTTAGTATTGGCATTGTACTGGCAATCTATTATTGAAGAATTTTTGCTAGGTTTTCTTCCCCGTGAGGGTTTCCTAGGATAAAATGTTGTGTACCTTGTGAATGTGTTTCTTTTAGTGATG
This sequence comes from Picea mariana, assembly GCA_032191745.1. Lineage (NCBI taxonomy): Eukaryota > Viridiplantae > Streptophyta > Pinopsida > Pinales > Pinaceae > Picea > Picea mariana. Next base: position 18,321 of record JASDQU011404262.1, read on the forward strand.
CTCTTTATACTGTTGTTTTGGAAATGCATTGAATGCTCATGAAATTTGGAAATAACCTAATAACAACAGTAAACAATTAACACACAAATGACATCCCAACTTATTGATAAGAGCATGCCCCAATCATATGGAACATCATTCACTACTATGTTCATGAGGAGGCCAATGTGAAGGAAATCTTCCAAGTAGACATCCATGCCTTCTATGAGACCATATAATGTCACCTTCTTAGAATCAATGCCACAAACATTCCCATATGGGTGAGTTGTGTTCAATTCAGGCTATTCCATAACCTTCAAGGACATCACATTTGTCAAGGCCCCAAAATCTAGCATACAATTATTCAAATGGAAAGAATTCACACCGAAAGAAAGGTAAAAGGGAGGGTTTGCATCCCTTTTCTATCCATGGTACATGGTGTTTAGGATCACCGGAGGGTCCTCTTCTTCAACTGGTACCTTCAACATCTTTAACACCTCCTTTCATACATAAGGGATCTTGCACATCTCCACCACAGGAAGTGAAATATTCATATTTCCAAGAATGGTTGGGACATCTATGTTCAATTGGATTTCTTCATCTACCTATGTTGGTATTGGAAGAAAGTAATGAACTAGGGGTGGGGGAGGTGGGACCCCATTCTCTGATGGTTGATATGGATCTTCCTTTGTTGGATGAAATGGAGATTTCTTCTATGGATATGGATGAACTGGAGCTTATGGTGGAGGGACAAGAATTTTTTTCCTTCTTGCATTTGTCAAGAATTCCCTCTTATTCAATTATTTCCTTTGATCCTCAGTAAAATAATTAAGCATTCTGAGATGACCTTGTCTAGGTCCCCTCTTCCTAACATCATCAAGTTGTTCCTACACAATGTCCACATACTCATCATCCTGAAAAGTGAAAATCATGTCTATGAAGTTCATATTGTCAGGGGAGGCCTCCTCTTTTTTGGGACATTCATCTTCATGATGAGGTTCTTGACAAGGAGAACACCACGGTGAGTCCTCTAAGTTGACCATCCCAATGGGGTTCCAAGTATAAGGAGCCTTTGCCTCTTGTTGAGGCCTTTTCTTCCAACCTGTAGCATCCTTCTGTTGTCTGATGAATGGAGCTCTCAGAGTAGATTGATTTCTTTCCATATTTTTCAATCAATTCTTAACCTAATTCTAAGTTTGGATGAATTGAGCATTCATTTGATCAAAATTTTGAGATAAAAGAGTTGTTGGATCCATTGCATTGTTTCTTGAATTATTTTTCTTTTCTTCATTCTTGGCATGAGGATACTAAAATGGATCAATTTTGGAGCAAAGAAGATTATCTTCAATATCTACAATGTATTCTTTGGATTTTTCCAAATTGTTGGGTTTCTTATCCCTCGGGATGAAACCAAATTTCCCTTCAAAGGAATTCATGTAGAGAAGACAAACAATTGCTTCAGATGGGAACAAATCCTTTGGGATTTGGCTATGAAATCTGTAAAATATGGTATCAAATTCAATCACTATATCATTCTCCTCCTTATTAATATGGTTGAACTGAGTCATTAGCATTTTTCTATCCTTCATTGTTTCCCATTTGCGTTTGAATAACCTAGTGAAATCTTCATATGATGCTAGGTGATTGTCAGGAAAGCCTTTGAACCACCTCTAGGAATATTTAGTAAGAGAAATATTTAGTAGATTCATCATAACATCTTCATGTTCCACTCCTTCATTTTCCATGTCTCAACCAATCACATAAAGGTGTTCCTCAACCATGACCACATTGTTTCCTGTGAACTTTGACAACCATTTGTGAGATTCTTTAGGCATAGCATTGGGATATCTAGGGATGGAAGCCAAGTTCAATGTATTTTAAAGTTTTTTTTTACCAAGGATGAGCCATTGGGGAAAATGGAAGGTTAATATGGAATAGGGTTTTGACAATGGGATAGTTAATAGGAGGCCTTCTTCGGTAAATATTGGAGGGATTGAATCTTCCATGGGAAGGGTTTTTTGGGAAGATAGTTTCTTGCATGGTGGAGTAGCCATATGAGATTTATGAATATTTCATCAATAAAGGAAGGGAACTACCCTCAAGTGGATTCACCAAGAAATCTAGGGGTAAAGGCTTTGGGATCAAAAGTTTCAAAAATGTCTTTAGGGCACGAAAGGGGATTAAAAATCCTCCTTGACAATGGTGCCAAAATGTTAGCGCATGATCTGTATCTTGGGAAAATCTCATCCCAAACCTTAAATGTGTGAAAACTACAGGAATACCTACCCACTGTCACCTTAGATAGACACTCGCCTTGTTTTAGTGATGATAAGTCACCACAAGGGGGGAATCTTGGTGCCCTAAGGGGATTGAGATGGAAAGTGAAGAGATGGTAAGTGAAACCCCTATAGTTCAAGATTGAATTTGAATGATGACTTGGAAAAGATGATTGAATAAGGGTAAATGGTTTCCAAATGTTTTACACCTACAAAATAATGTTATCCCTTCCGAGAACAAGACAATTGATGGATATACAAGCCTTAAATTCAAGGGAATCAATCAAGAAACCTTATTGTCCCAAAATTGAAACAATATATCATATTTATGACAGAAAAGAACACTAGCAAATGACTACAAGATATGTTTCCAAAATTCAAGTAAAGATACTAGAAATTAAGCTAGCAATGACTAGTTTAACTTCCAATGAGTAGAGCAAGACTTTAATGGAATTTAGTGTTGTTTATTGCATGCTATTAGTAAGTTATTATAATATCCAAGTGTCTATAGCAAAAAATTTCTACAAAAACAAGATGTAGCCACCAAAATCAGTAGGTAAACCACCCAAACATTAGCCAACAACTAGTAGAACAATTACCAAGTTTTACAAGTGAATTTTGATGGTAGATTAGAGAGAGATAAAGGAAAAAAAGATTTTTTTGCATTCCTAACAGATGCAGCGTTAATTTGTAACATAAAATATAACTACTTGGATAAGCTAGATGCCCTAGTGGCTCAAGCAAGCTTATAACATGTAAAATTGATTCCAACTTGAACAAATGCAATATCTCCAAAATTCATGTATACCAATGCAATGATTTTATTTTCCAATGCAAATAATACTAGTGCCTTTATCAATTCGGTTAGGAGTCTCTTGTTGCAAGGGATAGTTATGTTACCTCTTTAGGGGTGTAAGCCTTTTTACTCCCTAGGGAAAACAAAACTAGAAAGGTAAATTTAGGAGCATGTAAGCCTTTTTACTCCTCCTACCAACCTTGTTTAATAGCTTATCCAAAGAAAAATGTGATAGAATTAGTGGATTTTGTATTCCTTTATACGTCTCCAAGGGTTTAGACAAGAATAACCATGAAACAATAACAAACACTAACAATATGCAGAAATTTCCTTTCCAATTCCATGAGATAGCAAGATAAACCCTCTTTACCAAGTATATTCCACCACAAAGAAAAGATAAGCATCCAAGAGAGATAGTGCACCACTTCTTCCAAAAGAGACAAGTAACTATCATCCAAAGAGAGTACAAGAGAGAGATATGCAATTTTCCCAAAGAGGGCGAAAATTTCAGCCAATATGCATGTAATTCTCAAGTGAGTTGTTATGTCAAGATGAAATGTCAAGACCTTTATTTATACAAGGTCATCTAAAATTAGTTTGTCCACTTAACTTAGGGTAAAAATGTTTTTAGGGAGGCTGACATCCTCCTTTTCCCCTTTATAAATTTAATTTCAAAATTACAAAAAACAAAATCCCTAAATGATGACGCCATTCCCTAAAGGGGTGACATTTTGGCATAGACACTACTACATATGACCAAATTTTCCACGCTTTTTCGTTGCTATTGCAACACTTATTCGTTGAAATTTCCACGAAAGTGGGTTTTATTTTTCATGGAACTTTTTTCATCTCTATATCAACAAAGAAGAACTCATCGTGGCAATATCCACAAAAAATGGTTCCCACTTTCCATTCGTTTGATAAGCATTTGTTACAATAAAGTTTTTCTTTTATACAAACATTCATCTATATAGCGACAAACATTCGTGGAAAAACACAAATGATAAGTTTTTGATGCCATGAGAATGTTATATTTGTCACTCTTTTTTGCCACTATTGTTATAGAGAAATCCCCCTGTGGACAAGTGGATTCTCTCTTGGATACTAGACCCCTATAACCAAGACAGAAAAGTTCTATTATGGACACTGACATTCCTTTTCATGAAGCTAAACTATCAAAGAATAAGAAGGAAGAAGAGTAAATACCTTTTACTGATGTTTGTCCTTGCTCGATCCAGGTTGATCTTGATTTCCAAGTTCTTCAAAAGGTCCTATAATACAATGAGAAACAACAACGAGACATACTTCCTACTCTAACAGTGATTAGCTTCATAATGGATCTATGAAAGAAACAAGTTTATGAAACATACACAAACTTTAAAGGAAACAGGCCAAGCATAGATTTATATTAATGAGAACAAAGTGGTTCTTACAACCATGGATGCAAGTGCAACAACTCCACCAAGCTCCCTTTGTCCAAACCCTTGCTCAAGTAATCCACAATCAAAATGATGATGTATTACTGTTCATGTCCCTTATGAGATCATAAGTTTGATGCCTCTAAACTGCCCCCCTCTTCACCATGAGTAGGCCTCCTTATATAGGCTTGGAGAGGCCAAACCACTTGAGAGATCTTTGGGATAAGTTGAGGATTCTTCTCCTTCAGTTGTGGATCTTCCCTAAGATCATGGCTCAACCTCAAATTCGAATCCAACCAACTTCAGAGATTGAGGGGATTCTTCCCTGATTTATCTCAACAAGCCAAAATTCGCTCAGAAAGGGAAGTGCTCCCCCAAAAGGGGCACCAGAGCATTATAATGCTCCCCCAAAGAGGGCTAGGGAGCGTCGGTTCTCCCTGATAGTGTATAAGGGAGCACTACCTTTCAAAATTGATTTTTGAGTGGGCTTATTCATGGTAAATTCTTTGTACTCCTCATCAGATGATTTCTCCTTCTTAAACCAGTCTTTGAAGGTGTCTTAAGTGACCTTATGATGTCATTAGAGACACTAAATAGGCAAGATGACAGTATGATGTTTGTGACACTTGCGACACTTTCGACCAAAATGCGACACTTGCGACACTAGTAATGATGACAATGGGTCATCATTGAAGTGAGTAATTTTGATGTGTAACAGATTGCCCCCCAAAGTGTGAAGTCAGAAGATGAGAGTTGATGACTGAAGTACTTTGTAGACTTTTTCGAGCAAGGGTATGGATGCAGAGAACCTGGTAGAAGTTGTACACAACCATCAAACAAATATTATGATATGTTTCAAACCCAAGGTAGCCATACCTATGCTTAGGTGGCAAAGACTTGTAAGGTATGGCCGCCATAAAATACACTGTGGATCCATAATTGTGTTGACAAAAAAGTATAGCCACCAAATATACAATGTGTATCTATACTTCCATGATATGAACTGATCGCAGCCACGAAAAATACACAGTGGATATACGAGATGACAAGACATAGCCATGGACCAATACAAAGTGGATCTATGTAACAATATATGTGTCAATGTTCAAGAGAAACTATGTTGCAACCTAGGTAAAGTACATATCAGAGTGAATCACTCAACCCAGGGTATTCTTACTGATCCCAATGTAGTACAAATCTAACCATGTGAATAGATGTTCTAATGTCAAACATGGTAGAAACCACTTGATTACCGGTCAATGAGGTAAAGCGTTAACAAGCGTGAGGGAAATCACCATTGATGTCAATGATTACTAAGGTAACTCTAGTACATTCCAATGAATGTGAATGGATGAGCTGAAGTCAAACATCCATGGAATCATCCTATCAGAGGTCAATGATATAAACCCACTGTCGGACACAAGGAGGCCTGCCATTGTGGCATGTAGGTCCCAAGGTACTAACCGGTTTCTAAGTCTAGTTCCCAGATAATGTGTTGAAGTTGACAGGAACAGAATCATCGAAGGAGGGCCTTGATGTATCCCCCATCAATGACATGAAACGAACATAGAGATGTAATTGGTGGATCAAAATAACATGGACTGCCATGGGTATTGAAACAGGAAATTTGTAATGGTTGACTCTCGAGGCAGATGCTTCCCTTGAACACTGAGGCATGACGGCAAAACTTGACATGGACCAAAATTTGATAATGCAGTGGACACTGTGAATTTCGTCGGGTGACCCTCAGAAGATTGGTTCAATGAATAGGTTCAGGGGATTAAAATGCATGAAAAGAAAAAGTGTCGTGTTCAAGGGTGACTGTTGTTGTTCTCAACAACTGCTTGGCTTTCTTCTTTCAATTTTTCTTCCATCCAAATAGATGAGTACCTCTTTTTAATTTAACGATATCGAGGAGGGTAACACATGCTCGATATAACTCACCTTCGGTAAGTTCCTCTTCCTTTGTTTAAAAAACTGGAAGAAGTAAGGGTTCAGTCCCATATGGGCCCTTCAGTGTATAATTGTTTAATGAGTCCAAAGAAGGTAAACTTGGTGGTTTTTCATGTTTAGAGAATCTGAAAATAACTTAAAGATGACTCCAATGTGGTCCTTTTTCATAATGTTAGTCTCGCAAGGCCAAACAAGAGATAAATTATCACTCAAAAGGCACCCTTTCAAACCTTTTAATGAGTGGGAAAGGAATCAAGATCACTCGGCAATATTTTCATGTTTAGAGAGTCTGAAAAGAGATTAAAGGAGACTCTGGGGGTTCCTTTTTCATATAACCTTTACGAGTTTAAAAAATTGATAAAAGTATACTCAGTTACATTCTCATGTATTTACGAGCATGAGAAAGAACAAAGACTGAGCTCAGTATTGGTTTCATTTTTACACAAGCTTGAAACAAAACTAAACTATGCTTGTAAATTCCCAACGTAATTTCCAAAGGTATGGATAACCGTGGATGGTTGGTACTCTGCCCCTAGCTGGAAAAGCTAGTGGATTAACTCCAAAATGATCATCAAAGGCTGGAGACATGCCTCCTAAGCTTCAATTCATTCATCGACTTTGAGGTTGTCACCAATTTCTATACTAGATGGAGAAAAAGGATAAGGGTGGATGAAATGAAGGTTCAAATACGAGACCTAACGAAAGACTCGACTCGACATCTATGAGATCTAGCAAAAGACTTGACCTGACAGGAGAGGTGACTGTTTCATTTTTTAACAAGCTTGACATGGGAAAAGAACTATGTTCAAGGCTCTGGGTTCAATCCCCAGATTTATGTTTCATGTTTTAACGAGCTTTCTACAGAGAGGAAAACTATGCTCATGACCTTTGTTTCATTTTTTAACGAGCTTGCCACAGAGAAGAGAAACTGTGCTCATGTTGTTGTTTCATTTTTTAACGATCTTGCCACAGAGAAGAGAAACTATGCTTGTGCTGTTGTTTCATTTTTTAACAAGCTTGCCACATAGAAGAGAAACTATGCTCGTGACGTATTCTTGATCATGGCTTCCAAGAGGATAATGCTCTGGAAGGATACCATGTCAAGGGACAAAGCTCGGTCATGGATTCCAAGAGATCTTCACTGGATGGAAGAACAATGCTCTGGAAGGAACACATGTTGAGGGCTGGGACAGGGGTAAGGAGATCAGGCTCCAATAATCCTACCTAAGATATCACCATGTCAACTATTGGATCTAAATCAGTAGGAGTTGAAGTCATGGGAGACAACGCCACATAATTGACCTGTGGCAGGGGAAATACTGTCTGCATATAAGAACCATTTAGGGAGGTAATCCAGTTAGGACCGATGAATGAAAGTTGATCAATAGTCACAATTATTCCATCGTGAGGGAAAGATATCACACGAAAAAGAGTGGACACAATAGCTGTCATGACATAGACATAATCCTGCCCAAGGAATAAAGCGAAATCCAAGGGGTCTTAGACTACCATGACATCAATAAAGCCAATTTTCCCTCCCAAAGTTACAGGGAAATGAGGAAGGATCCCTAAAGGTTGACTGGTTCTTATGTTAAAAGACAACAGATTCTATGTAACCGGTGCAAGCTAAGGACAACCCAAAGTGTGCCAAGCAACAGAGGATAAAATACTAACGGATGCACCTTCATCTATCAATGTTTGAGGAACGTCCCAACCACAAACCTGTACTTTAATCTGGAAAGGAATGTGAGAGGGAAAACGAGGTTCAGTTAGCACACACCAATAAAAAAGGATGGCCTCATTGCTTGGAGGGGGTTTCATGGGAGAAGGAGGAATGCCTCCCAGCACGGTAGATTTTTTATTAACAAGAAAAACATGGGCAGTATCGGGTTTACTCTCTAGTGGGAGAGTAGGATCGACTGATGATGGTATCAGATCAACCACTTGGGTTTCATTCTCCAAGGGGAGAATGGGGTTGACAGGTGGAAATGAATTGACCGCTTGGGTTGCACTCTCTAACGGGAGAGTGGGATCGACCGAAGATGGGATCAGATCAACCACTTTGGAAACTGGTTCAAATAATGACGTGACCATATTGACGACATGATCATACAGACTGACCGATGAAGGGACCGGAGCAACCACTTCATCACTCGTCAGAGGAGGAGTGGGATTGACCACGTTTGCACTCTTCAGATAAAGGGTGAAACTGACTGAGGAAGGGACTGGATCAGTCACTTTGGTTTCACTTTTAGATGAAAAGTGGGATTGATCGATGATGGAGTCAGATCAACTACTTGGGTTAGTGGTTCAACTGAGGATGAAACTAGATTGACCACCTGATCAACTGGACTGACCGGGGATGGAACCAGATTGACTATTCCATCAACTAATAATGGGTTGGGGGAAATCTCTTTTCCAAAAGAGAAGAAGCCTCATCCAGATGAAGACAAAGGTGAGAGTAATAATCACCTTTGCATAACATGCAAGGAAATTTGACAGTTGTCTTCTTCTTACCAACCTTAATGTCACTAGTTGACGTCGTGTCACCAACATGTCTAGCAGAGGCCGATGATGTGGAGGACTAAAATTCTAAGACCTTGGGAATACCAGGTCAATCCCTTAGAAAGTGGTCACCCTTACAAAGACTACAAGAGAATTTGGGTTTCATATTCTTCGTTGTAATCTTGATGATCTCATTAACACTCCCAGTACTATCGATAGTAGCTGGTTGCTTGGATCCAACATCTGATGTAGTTGGAGGCTTAGTCCCTTTTTTATTCTTCTTCTTCTTCTTCTTCTCTTTTTGTTTGTTCTTCTTCTTATCAACCTGGCTACTTGATTTAGAGATTTCACTAGGCAAAGAAGAATAAATGGAAGGAGACTTCATGGGTGAATAAGGATAAAGGTCGACATGAGGTTGATGTGTGGGTGGTGTGCTTGCATCTGAAGCACTTGCATTCAATATCACCGTAGTGGAAAACAACCATACTCGTAACCCAATTGTGAGACCTGGAAGGCTCAAAGTAGCAATGTAAGGAGGACCAACGTTTCCGAAATAAGGAAAAAAAAAGGGTTCCCCTGGCAAAGGGGTTCCTTCATTGGTCATTCCAGGAACTGATGCCATAAAAATAAAGATCCAACCTAGATTCTACTAGGGAGAACAAATAACACATGCTAAAAATCTAGTAAGAAAGCAAGCAAACAAAACCTTCTCACAATGAGCACACTAGTTGGTGATGAAATCCAATGTCGCGGGAACAAAGTAAGAAGGGGCTGAGATAGAGCAGGTGGAAAAGTTACGTTGACGACCTACTTAGTGAACTTACACCCTGGTGCAAATTCCCACACATAATTATGGGTATACCCTCCAAGGAGCCCGAGTGAGTTTGGCCAACGTCGATTCCAGGTACCGTGAAGACTTTCCCCTCCACAGTCATCTTGTGTAAAGACCCTAAAGAGATAGGCCACTAAGGTTACCAACTACAACAACGATGCCTGGGGAAACAATCAACAGTCCGATCCATGCGCAAGGGCAGGGTATCTAGCCTGAAATCAACTTGAAAGGATTCCACTCATCATTGTCGGTATACTTCAAGTGACCCCCATAATATGCACAATCTCTACAATGAGACCACCAAAGCAGGGTGAGTAACTCTTCCAGTCTCAATGCGACCTCAGGTTTGACCCTTGTGTGAGAAGGGCTTCCCAGGACAAAATGTAGCAATTGGATTTCACTTCTCCCTAACACAAGATCCTATGTTTGTTTGCAGCTTTGTAAAGTTATCTTTCACACCTATTCCAAAGCCCTACAACTAATCTAATGTAGGTTTGCTACCATAAAATATAAAAATGTCTAATCAATTTTTAGTTTAGTGCTTGATTTTTAAGGCTGTTGTTACTCAAAAGGAAAATGGCATGGACAATATGGTGTTTTGACTGACTCGAAAGTTATGCAAAGATATGAAGATGCAATCTTTTCATTTCGATGAAAGCTATGTTATGAGAAGGAGAAAAAAATCATCGTTATAGATGCACAATGTCCCAAAATGTCAAAAAACATGCAATTCCGCTACTTTAAATGCAAACATTCAAGGAAGACAATAAAATGTGAAGAAGAATCCAAAAAATGATAGGGAGAAAGAGAAACCACTCAAAACTAATTTCTTGGGAAAATGACCTCAAACATCAAAAGGAAAAGTGCAAAAGACCTTTGAATCTCCTTACAAAAGTTTTCACTCAGTCAGATAAATGAGAAGAAAACAACAAATTGACTCTAAATCGTCAAAGACAAAGAGTGACTTGAAGGTAAGGAAAAAACACCAAAATTCCAAACAAAAGGTGATCAATTCTTAGAAAGAAGAGTATTGAAGGCCAAATCAAGGATGTACTGAGATGATAAGACTCAGAAAAAGTGCCAAAAGAAAAAATTGAACTTCAAATAGGAAACCCTAGGAGATTTTTCACCAAAAAGGGGTATCACTATGGTGTAAGGGGCACCATAGAATTATAACGCTCTGTGTAAGACCAGCAGGAAGTGCCAACACTCTGGTAACAAGGGTAGGGGAGCGCTATGCTTCTAAAGTTCAGAAAAATGCCCAGAAACTAAAAAAAAATAAGCAAACTCAGTCAATCAAATTGGATATGATGAAATCAAGAGTCAATCAATCAGATCTAAGAATCAAAGAGATAGTATGGAGAAGGTCAAAGAATGAGAAAAATCCAAGACAATACCTAGGAAAGGAAACAAAAAATCAGAGCTCCTCCCCAGTGGTTCACCAATTTCTGTTACAGAGAAATCCCCCTGTGGACAAGTGGATTCTCTCTTGGATACTAGACCCATATAACCAAGATAGAAAAGTTATATTATGGACACTGACATTCCTTTTCATGAAGATAAACTATCAAAGAATAAGAAGGAAGAAGAGTAAATACCTTTTACCGATGTTTGTCCTTTCTCGATCTAGGTTGATCTTGATTTCCAAGTTCTTTAGAAGGTTCTGTAATACAATGAGAAACAACAACGAGACATACTTCCTACTCTACCAATGATTAGCTTCATAATGGATCTATTAAATAAACAAGTTTATGAAACATACACAAACTTTAAAGGAAATAGGCCAAGCATAGATTTATTTTAATGAGAACAAAGTGGTGCTTACAGCCATGGATGCAAGTGCAACAGCTCCACCAAGCTCCCTTTGTCCAAACCCTTGCTCAAGTAATCCATAATCAAAATGATGTTTCCTTACTATTCATCTCCCTTATGAGATCATAAGTTTGATTCCTCTAAACTGCCTCCCTCTTCACCATGAGTAGGCCTCCTTATATAGGCTTGGAGAGGTCAAACCACTTGAGAGATCTTTGGGATAAGTTGAGGATTCTTCTCCTTCAGTTGTGGATCTTCCCTAAGATCATGCCTCAACCTCAGATTCGAATCCAACCAACTTCAGAGATTGAGGGGATTCTTCCCTGATTTATCTCAACAAGCGAAAATTCACTCAGAAAGGGCAGCGCTCCCCCAAAAGGGGCACCAGAGCATTATAATGCTCCCCCAAAGAGGGCTAGGGAGTGTCGGCGCTCCCTGACAGTGTATAGGGGAGTGCTACCTTTCAAAATTGATATTTGAGTGGGTTTATTCATGGTAAATTATTTGTACTCCTCATCAGATGATTTCTCCTTCTTAAACCAGTCTTTGAAGGTGTCTTAAGTGAACTTATGATGTTGTTAGATACACGACATAAGCAAGATGACAGTATGATGTTTTTGACACTTGCGACCAAAATGCGACACTAGTAATGACGACAATGGGTCATCATTGAAGTGAGTAATTTTGATGTGTAACAGCTATAGATCTATAAGGCTATTATACATGTATTATAACATACTCTGACAACTATTTCCTTTTTCAGGCTAGATCTACATTCTAAGCTAACGCAGGACTCCCTATTTAAAACATTAAAATCACTTCGCCTTGATGCGAATAAAATTGAACAAAGTCTGATAGATTGATTAAGGTTGTTTTGATTATCTCGAGCAATTCTAAAATCGGTTTAAGAGAAGGAAGTAATTAAATACTGAATTCAAGATTGATGAATGATTAAGTTTTGAAAGTTTTCAGAGGTATGGATGAAGTCCCAAGTCCTTCTTTCTGCTTTCTTTCAGAATGTGTTTCACAGAACTGCAATAATGAGTCCATTTACCCAATACAGGCACTCGGTCTACATGTTCTTCTCACCCTGCAGGGAGACGAGATCCCTAGATGGAGCCTATGTTGAAACATGAGACACATGTATTCAACACTATATAATACGAAGTCATAAATTGCCCTGATGATTCAAGCAACAACGAGAAGGATAACTTATCTACCAAATATAAGATTATCGCTCAAGCAGAGCTGCATAAGGTAGCAACAAGGCCGAGTCTTTTACCCTACACTTACATGATTGGATGGGCACTCGATCACGTGGATATCCCAACCAGTGATTATTTTAGGGGATAAATTTCGTTCATGGGATAATTTTCCATGGTTTTTCCAAAAATGAGATTCGCTATTTTAAAAATGATTCGCTCAAATTCTATAGGATAAAATTATTTTACCTTAAAAATCGCCAAAATTTTATAAAAACTATATAAAATCCTTAGAAATTTGAATATTTTTACAAAAATATCGCCAAACATTTATAGTTGGCATATGAAGGATTAGTAAGATTCGCCAAGGTTTCTACATTTTAAAATAAATTTCCA
>JASDQU011404265.1:0-23035 GCA_032191745.1 Picea mariana
TTATGACTCAGTCCCAAAAATGCATAAAAAATGATAAGCATTCATTCCTTTTCGATGAACATCTATCTAAGGGAGAGAGAATGAGTTCTTTTCACTAACAAGCACTAATAAGGAGTGTCCTCAAACAAGTTTTCTTCGATCAAATCCTGATGTGATGCTAAAACTTTTGAGATGCCTTCTAACATGCACAATCAATCATGAATATGCCTTTTATATTGTTTGCATATGAATAATGATCAATTCAACACAATGCTCGTCTTTCTAATTACCTTCTTAGATGAATGAAAATCAGACCAACACAAGCAGAAGTCATACAAACAATACACCCTCTCGTCGTAATCAAAACGAAAAGAGAAAGAAAAGAAACAATCAAAAAGAAAATAAACTTCACACCCAAAATAAAAAGTTGAAGAACAATGATCTTGACTAAAATCAAGATGAAGAGATCTGTAGGCGTTTGATGACCTTCACCAGGATTTTTACTCAGTTAAACAGAGAGAAAGACAATGCATGGGTCTCAGACTCCAATCAATAGAAAAACTCAATAACAATAGTGAAGAAGGCTAAAAAATCAAAATGGTAATATGTTCATTCTTCAAAAAGACAAATGTCAAGTCTAGAAGGGAAGAAACATTGACTCACAAGGTTACCCAGCAGGAAAGACACAGAGGCAAAACCCAAAAAAAGCAATTCTGGTAGGTTTATGGGCCAAAGGAGGGCTGGCGCTCTGTTGCCAAAGGAAATGAGTGTTATAGCGCTCTGTTCAAGGCTATTAGGGAGCGTTGGTTCTTTGTTAACACAAGGACAGGGGCGCCAGGTTCAAAAAATCCAAGAAATGTCAAAAAATTCAAAAAATTGCAATTCAATTTCGACAATTACGCTGAGTATGATGGGTTAGGGAGCCAATAAGCTCATGAAACCAATCAAAAGAGGAGTGAACCAGGTCTAAAACAATCAAGGGGTAGAACTAGGTCAATGAGGAGAAATCAAAACAAGAAGTTTCGATTTGAGGCTATCTCCCCAGTGGAGTCGCCAGTTTTTGTTGTAGGAAAATCTCCCTGCGGACAGGTAGATTGCCTCAAAGAGCCTGACCCTAACTCTAAGATAGAAAATTCTTAACGTGGACACTGACTTCCTTTCAAATCTATACAAACTAACACATGAGAAGGAAGGAGAATAGAAGTACCTCTTTATCGATGTTTGTCCCTGCACGCTCCGAGTTGAGCTTTAACCCTTTGCTCCTCGCTGAGTTCTGTAGACAAACAAGATACGACCACTTCCTACTCTATTGATATTATCTTGAGAATAGATCTATATATCAATGATAAGTTCATGTAACATTAGACACAAACTAGAAAGAAACATACCAAGTGTGTCATATTAATGAGAATAACGACAACAGTACTTACAATCGTAGATGTGAATGCGACAGCTTCGTCAAGTCCCCTTCGTCTAACCCTTACCTGAAAGATCCACAACCTGGATAACAACAACTTCACTGATCACTCTCCTTTGGCTAACTGTGTGTTTCCTATGAGATCATAGGTTTCATGCTAGCAATTCTTCCCCCTCAGCTCTGTTCCAGCACCACTTATGAGATCATAAGTTTGGTGTGATTCTCCTTTTTCCATTCCCCTTTCACCATTAGAAAGCTTTCTTATATAGCCTTAGAGAGGCTCTAACCACTTGAGATATCCTTGGGGAAGTTGAGGATTTGCCTCCTTCAGTTGAGGATCTGCCCTAAGATCATGGATAGACTAGGGATTCGAATCCAACTGCCTTCCAAGAATGAAAAGATGCTTCCCCCATTCATCTCAACAGCTTAACAATTGCCTAGAATAGGTAGCGCTCCCTTCAAAGGGCCATCAGAGTGTTGTAGCGCTCCCTAGTAGGCTTTAGGGGGGCGCCAATGATCTCAAAATCTATAGCGCTCCCTCAAAAGGGCCAGGGGGGCTTTATAACGCTCCCTGACAGTGTAAGGGGGAGCGTCAGTGCTCCCATAAGAGGTATAGGGGAGCGCTCCTCTCTAAAAACTCAGTTTTTGAGGTGCTTTCAGATGGCAAAAGATTTGCAAGCTTGTTGACTCATTTCTCCTCTTCCAAATCAAATGTTTGAGGTGTTTCAAGTGTCCTTGTCATGTCATTATAGGCACGACATAGGCATCATGGCAGTATGTTTTGTTTGATGTTTGCGACACTTGTGAGCAACATGCGACACTTGCGACCTTGTGAGAAAAATGCGACACTTGTGACCTTTGTAATGACGACACTTGCGACACTATCAAAGTGAGTAATTTCGATGTGTAACACTAACATGCCATCAACACGAGCTTCCATGGTTGGTCTTGAAAGATCATTTGATGGATGGGGAGCATGAAGGATCGGGTCTTAAAGAGTGTTGGATTGTGAATAAACCAAATCCAAATATTGAGCATGACTGATGGCCTACTCCTCATTAACAACACCTCCCATAGAGACATCTCTAGCAATTGGTGGAAAAAGTGACTTTATAAGCCAATCGACAAAGAGATGATATGGAATGGTATCTTTAATTAACCTTCACCACCTCCTCCACTCATGAATATGATCATAAATGTGAGTGGAAGTGGATTTCCTAAGCGACGTCAAAAGCTATGTACTGGTTTCATATCGAATTGACAGTTGGAAATGTTTCAAAAAGGCCATGGAAAGAGAATTAAATTTGACAAAGAAGTTTTAGAGTAGTTCAATATACCATTTCATTGCCACGCTCGTAAGAGTTCTTTGGAAAAGCCTTAAACCAGTGGAATAATCCATTAATGAGTTTGAATAACACCAAAGATCGAATGTCATTGTGTGGTTGTTAGGATCTTCTCCAGGCTTCTCGTCAATTTTTGGGATATCGGAAGGTAGTTTGGCTAGGATGGGAGGCCATAACAGGGAATGGCTTATAAGATCATTGGTCAAATGCGACAAATATGGTAGATATAACATAGCCAAGAAATGAATTTTTTGGTTCACTTGTGGATATTAGTAGTAATAATGTGGTGTGGGAACACCAATAGGACCATACATAGGTTGTGACGGCATGACAAAATTGGATGGCCCTACTACATATTGTGACTCACCGGATGGTCCCCCCATGTATTACGGTTGGCTTGAGGGTCCCCCTATATACTGTGGCTGAATTTATTGTCTTGTCATATACTATGGTTGATGGAATTTTTTCGTTGGAATAATTGGGTTTACATATTGATTAGGAAAAGTTCCTTGCTGAGGAATTCTCACCACATTAGGTTGACCCCATAAAGGATTCACAATTTCTGGATATGGTTTTCTAGGATACATGCATGTAGTAATAGGGACAGAAGGACCTACGAGAGTGACTTTCCCCCATGATTGTTGTTGTTTCCCCCACAAAGGAGCTTGACTCATGGTTGAGGATTGTCCCCCAGCAAAAGGTTTCCCCCTAGCTGAAGATTTCCCTCCAACTAAGGGTTGGATTCCAATTGAAGGTTGACCTCCAATGAAGGGTATTGAAGGATTCCCTATTTGTAAGGTTCGATATGTGGGTTGATTATCTTGTGTAAATGTGGTTATTTGAATGGCTTGACTATTGGCCATATGATCAATGGGATGACCAAGTAAAACACTTGGTGTATGCATATGTGGAACTAGTGAAGTAGGAATATTACCCAACCCATGTGTGAAGAGAGATGTACTCACAAGTGGTTGTGTCGAAGTAACCTAGGTCATTGATGTTCCTAATAAATAAGAAGCACTAGAAATAACTTTGTGTGGTCTTTCAGGATCAACTACAACAGTTGTGGATAGAGGAGGTGAAATTCCAAATCCCTCTGGAAATTCAAAATTTGGTGGGTTCATGCCAAAAGATTGCCTACTGGTTTAACTGGTCGGTAAATAGTAATAAGAATAAGAAACAAAATGTCTAATGGATGGTTGTTCAACAAGTAGTGGACCAAGTGGATCAGGGAAAGGGGGATTTGTGTAAGGTACAATTCCTTCTACGAAGGTTGTGATTGGTGTTTCTGCGTGTTGGTCACTTCAAGGAGCTACAATCCGTGTTTCATAAACAAATTCTTCGTTAATGTTTCCTTTGTTATAATAATTGGGTATAGGCTTGTATCCTTCAGAAGTTAACCCTTTCATCTTGCGATATCTTATAAGACCATGATTGACCACGGTGAAAACGTACAGAAATAACGATCCCTAAGGATAATTATGAATGCCAAAGAAACACACTCCTAAAAAATCTATAGGTAAGAAACCAATAAAAAGTATATAGAAGGGTCTTCCAAATATGGGATGTCAAGCCATTAGTGAAGATATGAGAAACAATTACCCCGACCTCCATGTAACAACCCTTCTCGGTGCAAGAAACCCTCACTTCGTGGGATCACCCTACAAGGGTAATAATAGTGTGATACAATGTCTACCTCAGGTACCATGGGAATCCCCCACAACCACCTTTGTAGATACCTAGGAAAGGATACTGAGGTTACGAACTCACAGTCAGCCTCTGAGGGGTATAGTCGACAGTCGGGACCGAATGTATGGGCAGGATAAAAAAGTCTGGATCTCCTCTAAAGAAATTAAGATAAGTGCACCAGTAATATTCCTAAGGACTTCAAATGAATTTGAGATTCACGAAGCACCAAGATCAAATGAACCAATAACACTTTAAGAAAACCCCCCAATATATGTTATTTCCACTACGATTGGTCAAGATTTGGTGGGGTAATCTCCATTACTCTTTTGCAAACAACCTCATGTTTAGCCCCTATGTTAGAGGGGGTTACCATCTATGCCTATATGACAGTTGGATTTTTTCACTCTTTGATGTTCTACTATCTTGTTTAGTAGTCTTGGACAATTTACTCACTTTTCCTAGTCCAAAGACTCTAACCTTATGCTACTATTGGTGTACTATAAACCAAAAAAAATATAGTTGATTTTATTAGCGAGTTGGTTTATTTTAATGGATTTTGTTAATTAGAAAGTTCCATGGAGATTAAACTAATGATGTGTAAGACTCGACTCCAATAGAACGCAAAACGAATGAAATCCAAACATTCATTTTCAATGAATTCTATCTACGAGAAGGAGAATAGTTGTTTTCTTCTTAATACAAACAAGCACTCAAGACCATGAAACTTTTCAATTTTCCTCTTTAAATGGAGAGAAAAATGATTCCAAACTAACAAAAAAAAATCTGAAATCCTAAAGAAAATGCAAGACTATCTCTTTCAAAGCATATACCAAACTCTAGTAATGAAAATTGAATGAAAAAAAATTATTTTTCTCCTCTTTAAAGCTTCCAAATGTCATGAAAAACTTCAAAATACAAACTCTTTCGTTTACACTTTCAATTGAAAAGAAAAGATTCAATGACACTTGCAAAGAATCCCAAACAAAAGAAACTGAAAAAAACAAATATGTAATCAAATGGACAAGATTGAAAAGGACCTAAACAAAGATGCTTCCATTTTTTTTTTTTTGCAAACAAGAAACCAAACTTTCTAATGTTCACAAAACAAATCAAAGTTAAATCAAAAGAAATCTCTTTTGAAAGATGTGAAATCCAATCAATGAGCGATCGAATCCCAAACAAAAGAAACTGAAAAAAACAAATATGTAATCAAATGGACAAGATTGAAAAGGGCCTAAACAAAGATGCTTCCATTTTCTTTTTTTTGCAAACAAGAAACCAAACTTTCTAATGTTCACAAAACAAATCAAAGTTCAATCAAAAGAAATCTCTTTTGAAAGATGTGAAATCCAATCAATGAGCGATCGAAAATCAACACATAAATGTGATAAGACCAACAATTTATGGACTCAAGTAGGATCAATGTTAACGTGAAGAAAGAGAACTTGAACCAAAATATTTAACACAATGAGTTTTAATTCCTAAATCAAAATAGTATATTCCAAAATAAAAACAAAGTGCTTGAAAGTTCTCATAATCAAGAGTTATAGAAATCAAATTGATAGTGACATGTACACAAGCAGAAGGATTGAATTAACCTAAAGCTGACATGCAGACTTTGACAACTTGAAAAGAAACAAAAATACAAAAGAGATAATTATATCACCTAATCATCCAAATTCAATCAATAAAAACCAAAATGAAGCACAAGAGATTCAAATTCAAAGTTCTGAGTCAAAATTTTGACAAGGCAGAGACCAAAAAAGGCTCAAAATTTCACCAAACCAAGGGATTGTCGCTCCTATAATTACATAGAAAGAGAAATATTCAGAGACTATTTCCCTCTAATAAAATAGAGGGGAGTGAAAATCAATATATCATTACCCTGTAGCCCCTTATCAAGGAGGGATGAAGTCATGAGAGTGAAAGAAACGTGACAATTTTTGCTCAAAAAGAGGTAAAATTGGAATGCTTACTAACTAGGCTTCCTAGAGATTGCTAAGGAGAGTGAAATATTAAAATAAACAAAC
This sequence comes from Picea mariana, assembly GCA_032191745.1. Lineage (NCBI taxonomy): Eukaryota > Viridiplantae > Streptophyta > Pinopsida > Pinales > Pinaceae > Picea > Picea mariana. Next base: position 6,459 of record JASDQU011404265.1, read on the forward strand.
AAGATCAAGAGTAAAACAAAAATCAAAGGCTAGAAACATAGAAGAACATGGTGTTCTCCCCAGTGGAGTCACCAATTTTCTATTATAGAATATTTCCCCTAAGAAAAAGTGAAATTTCCCGTGGATATCTAGAGCCCTATTCCAAGACAGAAAAAGAAACAAATGGACACTAACATTCCTTTAGATCTATTCTATATGTCTATGTGTAGAGAATATAGAAGAAAGTTATGTATCTTACTCCTTTTCGAGAGTTGTCCTCGTTGATCTTCAATATTTTGTCTTGTTGTCCAAACTCCTATCACGATGAAAAAAAAGTAAGGAAAAGAACAATATCTTTTACTTCTACAATATATTATTAGACCATAGCAGATCTATCTATATATACATACATGTATAAACAACAATATGAAATAAATAGGCTAAGTTATGTATTATGAAAACATGGGAACTAACAACCTTGTTGCGCTAGCGTTCCTCCAAGATTCCAATCCATTCATTGAATGCACTCTAAAGTTGTCTCTCTTGAGATCATAAGTATCATATAAAAAATTTCTCTTCTCCCCCCTTTTTACCTTGGAATTCCCTCATTATATAGGATTTGGAAGCTTAAACACCATGGAGGAAATCACTCACTAGATCCACTAAATTGGGGTCTCCAAGATTTTTAGGGAGAAAATATCTCTCAAGGATTTTGAGGAGGAAATATTTCTCAAGATCCATCAAATTAGGATATTAGTTTGAGAAAATCTCTCAACCATCCATGAGACTCTCAACTTCTCCTTGAGATTATGAAACTATATGTGAGGTGGATTCTCACACTAAATTAATTTTTTTTTTTTCAATAAAAATGACTAATACATGTGCACATAGTATTTTGACCTTCATATGATAAATTTATCCTCAAACATGTTTAGGGATTATAACAAACACTCCCTCACTGAAGTGTGACAAATCCACACTTAATAGTGTGGGAATTTAGTGTGTAACAAATGTGCAAATTTTCCAACTATTGCAGCCTACTAAAGAGCACCTTTGGCATTGAACATAATATGTAGGAAACCTGCATTCACACCTCCACTCTCGCAATGTCAAAGTGGTTATGTTCTTTTAACATTGATGAGTCTTTATTATCAATCCATGGCTCGTATAGAACTTGTGAACCCTCATGCACTGTATATGTAGGAACAACTATTTTTTCTATGTGTTGTAGTCATATTATTAATGATTACGTTTGTGCTCAAAGTATAGACAATTCTCAAGATCTAGAAAGGTTCTACAAACTCTGAAAAGTAAATCACACTTAAAGTAAATCGCTCTTGCTAGAAAGTAAACACATAGATAGGAATGTAAATGTCACACTTGTAGAAAAGTATAATATGTTAACTATTGTGTTGGAAGAGGAAATTTACACCAGTTGCAGGAATCAGGAATATGGCTCGTTTGTTTCCCGGAGAAACACCAACTATGTGCAGTAAAATTAATTGCAGAATTGAATCTCTAAATTACTCTTGTAGAAATTGAAATTCACACCACGCTTGCTGAAAATAAATCACATGCTAAAAGGAAATTTATTAACTACTTGTTGGAAAAGAAATTAGCTAAGTCCTTGAAATCATAGCCTAATCCTTGCCAAGAGGATCCCTGTCATTACTCCGAACAACAATTACAATCATTGTGTTAAACACATAATGAAATACAATCATATGTGAATAATCGATTGCATGACTAAATAAATACAATCCCTCCTGAATAATTAACAACATAAATGAATTGAATCACACAAAAAATAATTAACAACTCGCGTAATTAAATCACACAACGAGAAATTAAAGAAAACCACCTAATCTACACAACACTCTATTCTATTGGAGTGGGCCTTGCCTCCATAGAATAGAGTGTTGATATTATTCTATATCAACACTTACAACATGAATTAATTAAATTAATCAAAGAAAATCAATCTATTACAAATATGCAAAGGAAATAAATCAAATGAATTAATTAAATCACAAACTACTAAAATTATAAAACTACAATTGAAATAAAAGATGAATGAATTATTCCATTATCATTAGGACATTGCTCTAAGAGTCCTCCCCAAACAATGGAGAGGGTACTCTATTCTATACATAAATGTAATGGGAACTAGAAATAATAAATATCTAAATAAACCCACTTATGGATTTAAGAAATCCATAGTAGTTACAAGAATTTCCTAAATAACAATTAGTTTTCATGATCCTTGCTAACAATTAGCAATTAATAAATAACTTCCAAGATCTTTGCTAATAATTAGAAAATAATAAATAACTCCAAGATATTTTGCTAACAATTAGCAAATAATAAATAACTCCAAAATCTTTTGACCAATAATTAACAAATAATAAATAAATCCAAGATCTTTTGCCAAGAATTCTAAGATTCTTGGTTAACCACTCAAACCAATCTTATTAATAACTCCAATATTCTTTCCATATCAAAAATGGTTGTTGATAGTTGAAGATAGATTTTTGTGGATTTGCAAATCTGTACAATGAACAATAGTGACAACTAGTTTGCAGCAATCACAAACTAAACCATTTTTCAAAAATAAATGCAAGATATGTTGTTTCTTTAATATTTAACCATAATTCATATGAAATACTAAGGAAATGCAATTGAGAACACCTTGGTTCTAAATCCCACATAGAAGCATTAAAATGGATTAATAAATATTAATACGAGGTTATGAGTAAGCAATAATGGATTGAAAATAGGGGAAGAGGATGTAAAATGGATGACAATTCCATGGGCCAACAAACATGCTAATAAGTTACATTTGTCTTTGAAATTTGTAGATGCTTAGTGCCAAAAATTATAATGAGTATCAAATGTCAATTTATAGAGAATTATACAAAAATCATTTATTTAAATGTTTTTTTTTTATGCTAATGAGTTACATTTTCCATTGAAATTTGTAAATGCTTAGTGATTATAATGAGTATTGAATTCCAACTTATAGAGAATAATGGAAAATCCTTGATTTAAATGTGTTTCAATGTTTTTTAAGGAAAAGTCTATCAATGTAAGCATGGAAAATTCACCAATTTAAAATATTTTTTTATAGAAAAATCACTAGCTTAAAAGATTTTGTTTTTTTAATAAAAAAATCATACATGTACATAGTATAATAGTCATACGTTGTATATTTTTTAATAATATTATGTATGATATAAAGTTATTAAAAATATTTTTTTTTATTTAAGAAAAATCACTAGCTAAAGTATTTTTTTTTTAAATGAAAGGATCACACACCTAGTATAATAGTCATACATTGTATAGTGTTACATAGCATTATAATACCTATGTTACATAGCATTATAATACCTGTGTATAGTATAAAGTCATATAAAGCATATTTTATTAAAAACGATAAGATAAAGAAGTTTTATAAGTTTCAAAAAATATGTTTAAATGATTAAACTACTCTTCATAAAATATAGGAAACGAAATTTTTTAAGGATATTTGATGGTAAAAAATGCCTACGTATTAATTTTTATTGGTCATAATCTATTTGTTTTTCTAAAAACTATTAAAAAGAGAACAAGAGATCAAATCAAAAAGTTGATTTGCTTTTTAGAATTCTAAAACTGAAATTTACTTGTTCGAATAGACATTTTAACCTAATAACTTTGTTAATATTGGTAAATTTATGAGACATGTACACGTAACTCACTTTAACCTAATAACTTTGTTAATATTGCTAAATTTTGTGAGACGTGTGCACATAACTCACTTGTAAATTACGAATAAGCTTTGTCCATGCTGTAATTCCTTTGTACATTAAGTGTAGATTATGAATAAGCTTAGTCGATGGTGTAATTCCTTTCCTTTGTACATATAGTGTAGATTATGATTAAGCTTAGTCGATGGTGTAATTCCTTTGTACATATAATGTTGAGAGCTCCATTGATATGATGAGAATACTATGCAATTTGGGGAATTTGGGGAAGAGCCTGAAAAACCCTAGAGGGGCATGGGTTAGTGAATCAAGCCATCACTGTTGAGGTTTGCATAGGCAGGTCGATGGGACCTTGGTGGTTTCTGGATGAGTGTTGGTAAGTTGTCTGGAGGGCCCTGATTGCTGGCAGGCAAGCAGGGGGTCATACTAGGGTAGAAATATTTAATGTTGCGTCTAACTAGATTGGCACTTGAAACCAATGGCGGCAGTTGAGCTGGACTTTGGATCATGTTTGGACGATGGCAATTGGTGGAGCTAGGTGAGTCTCCACAAAACGGATGAGGTGTATGGGGAAGAGCTAGGAATGTACCGTCAGAATACAAAACTGTCTAATTCGAGCGTAAATGCATTCAAGCTAGAATTAATTTCATGTACCTCTTTTGTTACAAGTGGTAATCTGGATGGTCGATCGATGGACACGAGGTCCATCCGGATCATCGATGATATGTTTTCCTTGGAAGTGGATGGAGGATTGGATACATGCGCTCTTTCACTTGATGCAAAGAATTTGGCTTTCTCCACTCTGCAGGCTTCAACGGTAGGGTTCTGCAACGAAGAATTAGTTGTGGGAGGGTCGAAGGTTCATTTAGAGGGAAAGGGCATTGTGCCAAGGAAAAAGGGTTATTGCCCAGAGGAGAGAGTTATTGATGGGACTGGTTTATACAGGGTAGTAGAGGAGGCGTTGAAGCCTGGTGGAGGGTGGGATACACAAGACAAAACTTTTGCTACACAACCCTTAGAGTCTTCTGCTCTCCGGGCTTCAGAGGGAAGTTTTAGCAAAGAGGAGACTGCGATGGGAGAGCCAAAGTTTTCTTTAGCGGTTAAGGGCGATGGACCAGGGATTAAGGGTACCTGCACAAAGATGAGTGTCTCTCCTGGGTTAGGTTTATTCGGGGTTGTGGGGGAGGCAAAGAAGCATTGCGGTTTAAATGCCTGGAGGGTTAAAAAACAGAAGTGTACAATGGAACTTGGTCATCATATTGGGATGAGGGAAGTCACCACATTATCCCTATGTGTGCTAGTGGGTTGGTTTAGCTATTGGTTGATGTCGTCAAGAGACATCCATAGTTGGGTTGAAGACTCTTGGTGCCCAGTGCTGGGCTACACGCTTGAGGTCTATATTCTGGTAAAAGGTTGGTATTGTTTCACTTTTAAATCTCCGGAGGACGCAGAGGTGGTTATGAGTAGGTTCTGGGTTTTTAAAAATGGAAGACTCATGTTGAAGCATTGGACCCATTATTTCAATCCCGAGAAGGAACATTTTCTCTTTCGTCATTTATGGGTACTTCTGTCTCGGTGTCTGCTAGCTTTCTGGAACCTAGAGGCCTTCAAGGCGATCAATGACACTCTTGGAAAATTTATGCACGTTGATCCACAGTTTCTAGCAGGCCAATATAGACGGGTGGGGCATTTGTTGGTTGAATTCGACATGAAACAAGGATTACCCGTCAATTTGGAAATTGAATGGCGTGGCTTTGTGTACCAGCAAAGGCTAGACTACCTTGGGGTTTCGTTTAGGTGTGCGACCTCCAAGGCTACGAGGCACTTGAGACATAATTGTCCTGGGGTTCATAATTTTTTTCCTCCCTACTATTTTGACTCAGATACTACTTTGGAGGTGGAGATGCAACAAACTTCTCTGAATACAGAAATTGACGGCATTACAAAGTCCCTTCTCCCATTGGAATTGGATAGCGACACAGTAATAGGTAAGTTAAAAAAAAAATTCCCTGGCCTTTTTTCCTCTCTGTCTTCAAGTGATTTAAATTGGATTCAAGATTTTGGTTTGGAGACCTCCCAAGCAGTGACTACCCCTAATTTGATGTTAGGGCCCGAGTGTTCAACTTCTCTTGTAGATATTACTGTGGGTTCTAGGGAGACTTGTTGGGAGGGGAAACAAAATAAGGTTTCATATGCTTGTAAAGGGTTAGGCTCTTCCTCGGTGGATTTGGGAAGGGTATTGGAAGGGTTGGTAACGGGAGGGGAGATTGGTGGTACCTCTTTGGGAGGGGGGGTTGTTGGTGTATGCATGATTCATGTGGATTTGGCGAGAGAGGATTTGGGGGAAGGGGGTACTGTTAGTTTCGAAGAGTCAACTAACCATTTAGTTGAGGATCGTCCTCCCTTGGTGTTGGATGTTGTAAACTATGGTACTGAGGAGGAAACTTTAAATATTTTGAGCAGACACCCACTGGCAGTCTCAGGGGGCTTGTGAAGACTGATTGGTGTTGTTAAGTCCTCTCTTAGGGAGTCTGGGGTTAGTGAGTTGGAAGGAAGGGTGGTCTATCTTTCAAATATTATGATGAACCCAGTGGAAAATTCCAATGAGGTCTTGGAGGAATGGGCTTCTTTAAATCTAGATGGACCTACTGAACTTTTGAATGAGACATCCCTCCCTACTATTCTAGTTCCAAAAACCTTTGGGGATGATGAGGACTCTTTTGTTTCCTTGGATGAATACACTTAGACATACCCATATGTACTTAGTGAGACCGATGAATCCTTAGTCAACTTTATTCCCTCTTATAAAGAAATAATCAACCGATCTCCTCTTTCGATCTACTCAGGAGGAGAACCATTTCCTACGTCCGCAGTAAAGATTCAGTTCTATGAGAAATTGAAAAGAGTCTCTATGTGCAGTTTAGTGGGAGAGTCTACTATTTTGAAAGGGGTTGTGTTTGGAGGCCTGGAAAATTGTTTTTCCCCACACAAAACTAGAAGTGCTAGGAAGCTAGGAGAAGAGGAGACTAAAGCTAATACAAGTTTTCTGTTTGTAGATGGTCCATGGGAGCTTAGAGCTCAGAAATCCATGGCGAGGGTTAAAAACTAATTGTAGTAACTTTAAATGTTAGAGGAGTTGGGGGTTCTCCACAGTTTTTATCCCTCATAAGGTTTTTAGCTCTTGTTAAACCAAACATTCTACATATCCAAGAAACTATGGTGAGTGAATCCAATGCGAGAGAGATATTTTCTAAACTACTTCCTACTTAGAATTTTTGTGGGGTGGATTCCTTAGGATTATTAGGTGGGATGTTATCTGCATGGAATCTGAGAAGAGTTGACTTCTCTGCTATTATGACCCCTACAGGGATTCTCTTTGATGGTTTGGTAAAAGATATAAACAGAAGGTTGAAGTTGGTTAAGATGGTTTGGATATGGCCCTTATGGTGACAGACATGATTTCTGGGAGATGATTAAGAGGGATGGGTTGCTCAAAAATCACAACCTTATTTTGGGAGGCGATTTAAATTTTACCACTTCAAACAGAGAAGTGTGGGGTCCCCACGCTAGATCTGATCCATTTCATCACTACTTTAGCCAATGGATACAAGATGAAGGTCTGGTGGATATTGAGCCTTTAAAACTTCTTCCTACCTGGAGAAATGGTAGAGGTGGATAGGATTACATTGTTAAGAGATTGGATCTATTTTTTATAAATGAGTATTTATCCTTGTCAGGACTTAGATACAGATCTTGAGTGAGAAATATTAAGATTTCTGATCATATGTCAGTGATCCTACATTTGGAACAAGAAAAGGAAAAATTTTGTTATCCTTTTAAATTCAATTATGTTTGGTTGGAGGAACTAGATTTTGTTAACTTAGTGAGATCATCTTGGAACGATCTTTTGGAGATAGAGATTATTAATCCTATGGACTCACTTGTTCAAAAACTCAAACTACTTAAGGCTTTGGTGATTAGATGGGAAAGAAAGAAAAAACTCTTGGCAAAGGAGGAGTTGGTGCAATTAGAAATTGATTTAGACACTCTATATTCTGGCTTTCCAAGGGGTTTTGAGAAGGAGGATGGAAAATTTTTGGTACTAGAAAAAGAAAAGAGGAACTTTTTCCTCTTAAACCAAGAGGAGGAAACTTGGAGACAAAAGAGTAGGATAAATTGGCTTGAGGAGATAGGCATACTAATTTTTTCCATGCATTTGCAAATTCTAGAAAACAGGACAATGTTATCTGGGATATTACTAAGGAGGATGGATCAATGGTCACAAGTCAACATGGTCTACAAAAGGAAACCATTGGATATTTTCATAATATCTTCAAGGCTCAGGAAAACCTCACTATCCCAATCAACTGGCAGTTATTAGGTTTTATCCAAGGATTTTCTCTGAGGAAGTAGGATTAGAACAGATCTTGAGTGAGCAATATTAAGATTTTTGATCATATGTCAGTGATCGTACATTTGGAACAAGAAAAGGAAAATTTTTGTTATCCTTTTAAATTCAATTATGTTTGGTTGGAGGAACCGGATTTTGTTAACTTAGTGAGATCATCTTGGAATGGTCTTTTGGAGATATATATTATTAATCCTATGTACTCACTTGTTCAAAAACTCAAACTACTTAAGGCTTTGGTGATTAGATGGGAAAGAAAGAAAAAACTCTTGGTGAAGGAGGAGTTGGTGCAATTAGAAATTGATTTAGACACTCTATATTCTGACTTTCCAGGGGGTTTTGAGAAGGAGGATGGAAAATTTTTGGTACTAGAAAAAGAAAAGAGGAACTTGTTCCTCTTAAACCAAGAGGAGGAAACTTGGAGACAAAAGCGTAGGATAAATTGGCTTTGCTTCAGGAGACAGGAATACTAATTTTTTCCATGCATTTGAAAATTCTAGAAAATAGGACAATGTTATCTGGGATATTACTAAGGAGGATGGATCAATGGTCACAAGTCAACATGGTCTACAAAAGGAAACCATTGGATATTTTCAGAATATCTTCAAGGCTCAGGAAAACCTCACTATCTCCAATCAACTGGCAGTTAATAGGTTTTATCCAAGGATTTTCTCTGAGGAAGAAGGCCTTAGAATTTTTGATATGGTTACTTTATCTGAAATTTTGTCAACTCTTAAATTTTTTACTGCTTCAAAATTTCCTAGGCGGGATGGTTGGATTGTAGAATTTTTTCTGGCTTTCTTTGATCTTTTGGGTAATGAACTTCTAGAGGCGGTTGAAGAGTCTAAACAGAAAGGTAGGGTTTCTGGAGCCCTGAATGTTACCTTTCTAGCCCTTATTCCTAAAAGTGATAAGAAATAAACTTTTGAGGGTCTTAGACCAATTTCACTCTGTAATTTGGCATACAAGATTATTACAAAATTTATAGAAACCAGAATAAAAGCCTCTCTTTCAACAAGAATTTCAAAGGAACAATTTGGATTTTTGGAGGGTAGACAAATAACATGTGCCAAAAGAGTGGCACAAGAAGCCTTACATAGTATAAAGGTTAAAAAGAACAAATCATTTGTCCTCAAACTCGATATGATGAAGGAATATGAAAGGGTGGATTGGGGTATTTTAAGGTTAGTTTTACTACAGGTGGGATTGAGTATAGAGGCAACATATTGGATTATGGGGTGTGTTTCTACTGCAAATTTTGTTGCCTTGATAAATGGTAGTCCCTCCAGTTTTTTTAAAAGCACAAGAGGATTGAGGCAAGGATTCTTGTTATCCCCATTAATGTTTCTACTTGTTATAGAAGGTTTTTACTGAGTACATCCATACAGAAGCGGGTTGTGGAAAAGAAAATTGAAGGTGTTTTAGTGGAAAAAGGTATAATAATTACACACTTACTGTTTGTGGACGATGTATTATTATTTGGGAATGAAACCATTACAGAATGGAAAGTTTTTAAGGAGGTACTTGATCTATTTTTTAAGGCGACAGGGATTTCCTTCAGTCCACAGAAGTCTTTATTTCTGGAAGCAGGGTGGATAGAAGAGGAGCTTACAACACTGAAAGAGATTTTTCCTTTTGGATTTAAACCACTAGATGTTGGTTTTAAGTACCTTGGTTTCTTCATTAAACCAAATTGCTATACAATGGTAGATTGGAGCTGGCTTGAAAAAAAAATTGAAAAAATAATCTCGAATTGGAGTCATAGGTGGCTAACTCTAGGGGGAAGGGTCACATTTGTAAAATCTTTATTAGAAATCATACCTGTTTACTTGCTTTCTTTGGATAAGATACCAAAAAGTATACTAAATAAAATTAGAAGAATGATTTTGAGTTTCCTATGGATTGGGAAAAAATTAAAAGAAGGTATGCACTTGGTAAAGTGGAAAAGAATTGATAAACCAAAAAAGACAGGAGGGTGGGGTATAAAAAATATCTTCTCTTTTGGAAAAGCATTGGCTGCCAAAAGTTTGTGGAGGTTCCTAATGGTTCCTGGTCTCTGGCATGAAGTGGCATATAAAAATACTTGAAAAATAAAATTCTTGTTGAATGGTTCAGGGAAGGGAGTAAAAATTGGGCTAGTATGTCAAACTGTTGGAGAGCTCTAACATCCTCATTATCCATCATAATTGATTGGTTGGTCTAGAAGCATGGAAATGGGTGGGACATCATAATAGGAGTAGATCCAATGATTGGGTCTCAATCATATTATAAACTCTCAAAGAATCTTATTAGTAGTTTGCAGACACAAGGCATAAAATTTCTTGCATAAGAAAGGACAATTGATATGGAGGATCCAAGTATTTTAAGATGGAAGAAGGCAAAGACACTTGGTCTAGAAGGAGGGAAAAAAGAGGAATGGGATAAATATGTTAAGGGTTTCGTTGAGTCAGGATTTAAATTAAATGATGAAAAGGATACATTAATGTGGTCATGGGATACCAAAGGAGGACATGTTAATGCCAAAGAATCTTATGAAGTAAAATTGATGGACGATTTGAAGGAAGGTCATTTTTTTTTGTACATAGAAATTTGGAAGTGGCAGTTACCTCTAAAAGTTAAATTATTTTGTTGGTTAATGTTTGAACAAACAATTCTCACCTGGGAAAATTTGACAAAAAGAGGTTTGATTGGGCCTACTAGATGTGTTCTATGTGGGGACAATGTGGAAACTTTGAATCACCTTTTTGTTGAGTGCAATTTCACCAAAGACATTTGGTTCTCAATATTAAAGGAATTAAAACTAAATAGTATCTGGGAAGGACGACGGATTATTGAGTGTTTTCAAACTTGGATAAGGAAGATGGAATGTTGGAAATAAATTCCTTGTTATATCTACTGGGAGATATGGAAGCAAAGGAACTTGGTTATCTTTGAGGAACATCCACCATCTCTAGTCAGGGTTTGCAACAATTTTACAGGACTTGGGGAAGAATAAAAACTCACATTTTGTTCAGCATGTTAGGATTGCTAGGCCTCCTTTATTAGACTGGGACCTGGAAATGAGATTCTTTGATGGAGGCTCAGAATGTGTGGGTACAAAATGTGGGGTTGTTGCTATTTTAAAATGTCCAGTATTGGGTACATTCAACCTTAAGATGAACTGTGGCACTGGAACTAATACCAGGGGTAAGCTCCTAGCCATGTGGTGTATTTTCTATTTTTCATTTTACAAAAAGGTAAAAAGATTACAATTGGTAGGAGACTCAAAGATTATTATTGATTGGTTTTCTGATGAAAACAATTTATAGGTGGTTTGTCTTTAGCCTTGGATGACAAATATCCAAGTGTTGAGCGAGAAGTTTCAACAACTAAAAGTGAAACACATATATAGAAAATTTAACAAGGAAGTTGACCAGCCTTCAAAGCAAGCATTGCAGCTGGATGATGATGGGATATACTATGCAATGGATACGGGATTCAAGGATGATTTTAGGGGCTAAATTTCGCTCATGGGATAATTTTCCATGGTTTTTCCCAAAACGAGATTCACTATTTTAAAAATAATTCGCCCAAATTCTATAGGATAAAATTATTTTACCTCAAAATTCGCCAAAATTTTATAAAAACTATACAAAATACTTAGAAATTTTAATATTTTTAAAAAATATCACCAAACATTTATAGTTGACATATGAAGGACTAGTAATATTCACCAATGTTTCTACATTTTAAAATAAATTTCCATCCTTAAAATCATCCCTGACGGGATTTCAAACAAAGAGATTTGAAATATTACCAATCAACTAATATATTTCTACAACAAAGATGAAGAACTTGTTTTTTGTCTATTTGAAACTTGACATGTAAATACAAAAGATCTATATTTTTGTGAACTGCACTTATAGCTACAATGTATGACGAAGGATCTATTTTGTGGACAACACTTATAACTCTAGTTTTGCTGATGTAAAAGGGAATTAAAATATTTTTCCAGCAGACAAATTATTGTAAAAGACTTGTTATATTCACTAATATAAGTATTTTTTTCATTATTGAAAAAAAAGGTTGTTATAAATATTAATTGGCATCTTGAATTAATAGTGATTTTAAAAATCATTTTGTATTTTCAAATTATTATTTTTATTTGTTTACTTTAAAATAATTTTTTACTCAAAATTCCCATAACCAATACACTCTAACCTTGTGCCTCGCATTTATTTTGGATTATGCAGAAAACGTATGGTCAATTTAAGGCATTGAATATATATATATATATATATATATCAAGGGGAAAAAACAAGTAATTTTATTTATATAGGAACAAAATTACATCAATAAATGGTGTACGCATGTATGTGGTTGAATAGCATTGTGTTTCAGGAGTGTCATCGTACAAGTTGTAGCTTGGGAAAATCTTGATCCAACCACCAAATGGAGACAAATTTGAGAACACCTACTCACTATCACCTTAGGCAGATATTCTCGTCACTTTAGAGATGATAGAATCACCTCAAGGGGGGAATCTTGGTGACCCTGGGGGAAATGAGATGAAAAGTGAAGTGATGAAGGAAGGCCCCCGTATAGGTCAAGTTAGAATATGTGGAAAGTCTTGATAAAGTGTCTAAGTGGTATCCAATGGTTGCCAAGAGATAAGAAAAACTACAAAGAATGTTATACATGCTCGAGACACAAGAACAAGCCAAGCATATATGTATAATGTTAGGTGGACAAGCAAGTTAATATTTTTTCCCTAATTGCAGCGTTAAAAACAAGAACGTATATTAGCAAATAGATAAGTATTAAAGCTTCCAAAAAATTGTTAAAAGTGCAATGAAATATGCTAGAGATAAGTTAGATCAACACTAGTGATACTCAAGAATGAAAACACAAGACTTTAGCAATGAAACAAGGTTGTAACAAAAGGTGTTTGCAAATATATTTTGCATTCTTATGGTTGTATAAAACTATTCATTACAGCAGTAAATCCAACCACCAAAAGTTACAAATAATCCACCCAAAAGTTGCGCTAGACCAAGTAGATAAATGTGGCAAACTCTTAGCAACTTTTGACGGTTGAAAAACAAGTTATAAATGAAAAAGTGTTAGGATTTTTGCAGCCCTAATGGTTGTAGATGAAGTTTTATAAAAGAAAAAAGAAGTACTTAAGAAAAGATGACGCCCTAGTGGTTCAATCAAGGTTATAGAGAAAAGAGTTGATTCCAGCTTAGACAACCTTCAAATCATAAAATTTCACATGAACCAAAGGAATATTTTATTTCTCCAATGCAATTATACTAGTTCCTTTAAATATTGGGTTATGGAGTCAAGTAAATAAAGAGATAAACAATGTTATCTCCTTGGGGGTGTAAACCCTCTTACTCCCCAAAAGGAAAGCAAATGCTAATCTAGTAGATACTAGGAGGGTGTAAGCCCTTTTACTTCTCCTAGTAAAACCTTGTGCAACAAATAACTTCTAGACAAAAATGATAGATAATGGTGGGGTTGTATGTTGATTTTTATATATGAGATGATATTGCATATTCGATATATTATTATAATGATGAGTGTCCCATATATAGAAAACATATGATGGCTATCCATGAAAGGATGCGTCCCTTGGATAATCAATAACTATTTATTATATATTATTTAATAATCAATAATTGTATTATTAATTATTGATCTAGGAGAATTTATTTTTGATGTTGTACAAACATCAACACTCCCTCTCAATGAGGGAGACATTATGAATCATGCCAAACTTGTCTCTGAAGTATACAAATTTCATTCTAGACTCATGACACATGTATATCATTCCTTAGACTTGTCTCTCTCCCACCTAAATTGAGGAGAAAATCCCCTTGCGACTCTCCCTCTAAGCCAACTGAATCTCTCTAAGATCAGGGTCACTCTGGGTTTGCATGCGATAACATCTAGCATATCGAGTCTTTATCATTCCTTGTCAAATCAGCATGACTAAGGAGAAATAATACACCTTATACATTCACCACAGGTACACCCATGTGAGTGAGTGTTAGTTCGATGTTATCTGAAACATGGAAGGAACTTCAAGAACCTCGAGTCCATATCACTCCTTCTCATGATCAAGTAAGGACTATGCCTGGGCCCATTTACCACAATTACACCCTTGAGATAAATGTATCCTATTTCCCTGGGTTCGTAGCCCAATCTAAGAGAAGGTATTCTCGATGCTTAATCAGGGCATTGTAGCAAAAGTTATGTCACACATGGCACTCCCATGTGGAATTATAGAGGCTACTCCCTCTAGAAACAGTGGGTTCAACTCCCCATAGTGTGTGACATCAAGGTCAACTCCATTTATGTGTCCTCATGTGCTCTCCACAAGGGTCGTTAGGCTATAAGCCAAATGCCACTTATCCCTCTCTAATAAGTGTCCTCACATATCAACTCAACTCATTCACAGAGGAGTACAATATGTACTTCTAGAGACTACTCCCTCTAGAAACACTAGGGTCAACTCCCCATAGTGTGTGAAGTCAAGGTCAACCCCCTTGACGTGTCCTCATGTGCTCTTTGCAAGGGACGTTGGGATATAATCCCAAACCCGCTTATCCCTCTTAGATAAGTATCTGCACAGATCAACTCAAATCAATCACAGAGGAGTACGATCAAAATACAAGAGGATTTCAAGTTATATTTAAAAGAAATCCAATACCGGTAGCACCAATGAAATTTATCTTTTACATTATTTGGTTATTTTATAAAACCTATTTTAACTGTAAATATACATTATACAAAATCACATTATCCATCCCTAGTCACCAATTACAATTCCACCTCAACCTTGAATTGCACCTTTTCAATAAATGTTTTCTAACTTTCTGAGTGTGGTCCTAAAGTTAGAAAGGATTGATTTAACAGACTATTTTGTAACTTTAGGAGCACAATGATGAAGTTAGAAAAGATTGATTGAAAAGAGTGTTGAGCTCGTTCCTTGCCAGTGACGATGAATTGAATTGAGGGGGTCATCCCTATTGGATTTCTACAATGCATGGAATGGGCCATGTGATTGAAGCGTCATTGTTGTGATATTTAAGGAGTAGGTTAATTCGGGAGCAAACAGACCCACGTTTCAAGAAAATTTCTGGGCTTGAATTCAACCATATTTTTAGGGGTAGTTTGAGTTGTGCATGGATCAAAGTTCCATGCATTTCAGAACCATACCTCGGGGGGTTTTCCCAATTTTAAACCAACCCAAATACCTAGAAAATCGATCAGAGTTCTGGATTGGCCGAAAATTTAAAAATAAACCACTAAAAAACCTACTAGAAAGATAACTCAGAAGGGAAGATTGCTCCCAAGTTAACCCACTCCAATATGTAATGAACCATTTCAATTGTATATATCAATACTTTAAAAGATATTTGGACAATTTAGATTCAATAACTTTTTTTTTTTTTTTTTATATACACTCGAAGAGAATTTTTATTACCACGTTTACAATTTGTGACCACATCAAACAAGATTTTTATGACCACATCTACAATTTAGAAATAATAAATATTTGTGTTTATTATACCTCCAAATTAAAATGATTAAACAATTATTATCATATATTACTATTATAAATAAATTAATAAATTATTTAACATATATGTTCTACTATTGATATAGTTTAATATATAGTTAAGTAGAAGGATTAAACAGTAGATTATTTTAATGAGTAGGTAATGATATATTACATTATATAAATTTATATATTTTAAAGTTACTATGAAAATGATTATATAATATATCAATGTTTATATTATATAATAATAATATAAAATATAATATCTCAATGTGATTATAATTTATATGTTTTACACAATTATATTATTATATATATGATATATCTATAGGTTATAAATATTAGTATTAGATGTTATATGTTATAGTTTAATATATAGTTAAGTAGAAGGATTAAACAGTAGATTATTTTAATGAGTAGGTAATGATATATTACATTATATAAATTTATATATTTTAAAGTTACTATGAAAATGATTATATAATATATCAATGTTTATATTATATAATAATAATATAAAATATAATATCTCAATGTGATTATAATTTATATGATTTACACAATTATATTATTATATATATGATATATCTATAGGTTATAAATATTAGTATTAGATGTTATATGTTTTATTTATATGGTTGGTTAGAGTATATTATTTATATAGGTTAATATATACTTGGGTGAGCCTAAGTTAATGATGTCAACCTATAAATATTAATATTAGATGTAATATGTTGTATTTATATGGTTGCTTAGAGTATATTATTAATATAAACTTGGGTGAGAATAAGTTATTGATTCTTGGGCACATTAACTTGTATTACATATATTTTTTTAAATTAAGAAAGTGTGAATATTCAAATTATTATATAAAGTTTTGGTGTAGTGTTTGAAG
>JASDQU011404265.1:69480-82584 GCA_032191745.1 Picea mariana
ATGGGAACCAGGTGCCTGCGACTGTCCATTTTGTGGGGAACCTCAAAAGGTTGAAACAAGCGACCATGAGCTGGGCTAGGGAGAAAAAGCTCAAGGATGATCAGGCTTTGAGAGACATCGAAACAACACTGTTGGATATCCAAGGAGGGGCAGGGCAAGGGTTTACTAGTCTTGTTGACAAATATTTTCTTTATGGTTTGGAGAAAAGACTTAGGGTTTTACTGGAGGAAAAAGAAGCTTTGTGGAGATTAAAGAGTCGTGCAATTTGTCTCTCTTGTGGTGATGAGAATACTAATTTTTTTCAAGTGCATGCCAAAGGTAGGGAAATGTATAATACTATCCGGGGTCTAAGGAATAGGGTTGGGGAGGTGCTTTCTTCTTTTGAAGGCTTGGCCAAGTTGGGTAATGAACACTCTAGTGAGTTATTTAAAGTGCAGGAGGGTTCATCTATTGCAGAAATTGTACAGGTGGCTTGTTTATTCCCTCATTTTGTAGAGGAGGAAGAAAATGGGTCTTTAATGGAAACCGTAACTGAAAAAGAATTATTGGAAGTTCTTCACTCTTTTCAAAAAGGGAAAAGTCCTGGGCCTGATGGGTGTCCTATTGAATTTTATTTAGATTTTTTTGATTTAATTGGACCCGATGTTCTGAAGGTGGTCGAGGAATCAAGGGTGAATGGTTACATTCATAATCCTATAAACTCTACATTCATTTCACTCATTCCAAAGATAGATAATCCCTCATCTTTTGAATATTTTCGCCCTATTTAATTATGTAACTTTCTTTATAAGATTATCTCAAAGGTAATCAATAGAAGGTTGAAGGCTATTCTGTCCAAACACATTTCCAGTGAGCAGTTTGGGTTTCTGGAAGGAAGGAAAATCCATGAATCCATTGGTGTATCTCAAGAAGGTCTTCACAGTATAAAAATGAAGAAGCTCAGGGGAGCTATGGTAAAAATTGATCTATCCAAAGCTTATGACCAGGTAAACTGGTTGCATTTAAGAATGCTTCTGATACATTTTGGTTTTGGCTTGGATTTTACCAATTGGGTGATGAGGTGTATGACATAGATATATTTCTCCATACTCCTCAATGGTTCAACCTCTTCGTTCTTTCAAGTGGAAAGAGGATTGCGTTAAGGTTGTCCTCTATCACCCTTAATTTTTCTCCTAGTGGCGGAAGGGCTCAACCATTTTTTGGCGGGGGCAAAGAATGCTGGGAGATTCACAGGTATAAAAATATCCAATGGGTTGTACATCACACACTTACTCTTTGTTGACAATATCCTAATTTTTTATGATGGTACGAAGTGAGAAGATGGAATTTTAATTGAGGGGCTCACTCTTTTTAAAAAAGCAACTGGTATGCTGATAAATGAACAAAAATCTAGTATACTATTTTCTTTGGTCGAGGAAAAAGTCATACAACATTTTTTGGCTTAGCTCCCTTTCCAGATTCAGGGGTTAAACGAGGGGCTGAAAAATCTTGGTTTTCACTTAAAACCCAATGATTACTGGAAGGATGACTGGTTGTGGCTTTTAGCTAAATTGGAAAAAATATTAAAGGGTTGGAGCTATAAATGGCTGTCTAGGGATGGGAGATTAGTTATGATAAAGTCAGTACTGGAGGTTGTCCCAGTATATTGGATGTCCCTCTCTTGGATTCCAAAGGGTATTTTGGAAAAATCTAGAAAAATTTCTTTCTCTTATCTGTGAAGGGGAAATAAGAATAAACTGGCGATGCCTTGGGTTCGATGGCAGAGAATTGCAAAACCAAAAGCTCTCAGTGGTTGGGGTCTAAAGAATATTTTCTTGTTTTCTAAAACACCAACAGAAAAATGTGTGTGGAGACTGATAACCACAAATAATTTATGGACCAAAGTAGTCATCCAGAAATATGTGGCTCCTCTCTCCTTAATGGAGTGGCTCAGGAATCCAAGACTAAGTGCGACATGGATCTCTATTATGTGGAAGGAATTTCTTAAAGTTTTTGAGGTGGTGGGGAATGGTTTATCCTAGAGAGTTAGGTATGGAAACTTTCTTAGGATTGGTCTGGACCCCTTAGCAGGTAGTTATAGAGAGCACATACTCATTGCATATTTATGCTCCAAGTTGGATCAAGGGGGGTATTTCTACCTAGCACAGGTCGAGGACCCTTTCGCCACAAATATTTGGAGCAAAGGCTGGAAAAACGGGAGAATGTTGGGATTGGAGGGGGTAGACTTATTACTTTGGGACATGTATGCCCGTGCTCTTAAGAGAGCGAATATAAATATGACGGATCAGGAAGATGAACTCCTTTGGGATGGGGACCTGGGAGGGGTATACACCCCAAAATCAAGGTATGGTCAGTTGGGTATTGATTACTTGCAGCAAGAAGTTAAGTGGTGGTGGAGAAAACTCTGGAAACAAAGGTGCCCAACTAAGGGGAAAATTCCGGTGTTCTCTATTCTGGAGAATAAAATTCTAACGTGGGATAACCTGCAGAAGAGACAATTCAATGGTTTGAGTTGGTGTTTTCTTTGTAAAGAACATGAGGATACTGTTGACCATATTTTTATGCGATGCCCTTTTACCATTTCAGTGTGGGAAGAAGCAAACATATTGCTCATTTCCCTTGGTGGTTGGCAAGGTGTATCCTTTGAGGAGGCCTTGAAGGTTTGTCTTATGCCAAGGACACCTAAGGAAAACAAGTCCTTTCCATTCATTGCTGCATGGGGGCTCTTGATGGCTCAAAATTCCTAAATTTTTCAGGATGAGGTCCAGTCGCTCTCTCCGGTGGCTATTAATTGCCTTGGGATCTTTGCACACTTCAAGTCTTTGGGTAGGGTGGGTGTTGGTAATACTTGGGTGATACAGGAGGAAAAGATAGACAAGGTGCGACCATGGGCATACTTTGATTGGGTGGCTTCGGGTGATCAATTACTTTGTGGGGGGTGGGGGGTTGTTTATACTTATCCATTCATCATTTTTTCCTTCTAAAA
This sequence comes from Picea mariana, assembly GCA_032191745.1. NCBI lineage: Eukaryota > Viridiplantae > Streptophyta > Pinopsida > Pinales > Pinaceae > Picea > Picea mariana. The sequence continues at coordinate 72,467 of JASDQU011404265.1, forward strand.
GCTGGGTTGGGAACTGGTTCAAACAATTTCTCTGAGATTATGGCATTAAAACTTTTACTTTTATTTACTGTGGAAAAGGATGCAAAAATTTACAGGTTTTTGGGGATTCTTTATTAGTCATCAATTGGGTGAACAAGGTTCAAATTTGTCACATTTCTCGTCTTGTGCCAATCCTTGAGGAAGTTATGAGGATTATCACTGATTTTGAATCTATATCTTTCTCTCATATCTACAGGGAACGAAACAAACTGGCTGATACGCTTTCCAAATAAGCCTCGCAGTTAGAATATGACAACTGACATATATCCGAACAATCTGTAGATGGAAGTTTTGAATACCACAGGCCTTTCCAGGATGGAGTTTTGTAGGAGGGATTCACCTTTTTTTTGGAACTGTTAGAAAAAATATGGGGATACCTGTATATGCATAATTGTAATACTTTACATAAGAATCATGTTTTTCTTTTTGTATATGGGTTGTGGGACAACTTTGATTCAATATGTGGTAAGTGGGAAAAGAGGGTTTTTTGGCGATATGTCAAAACTATAATTTTTTTGAAATTTTCAGTAATGGAAGTGATTCCATTAAGACAATATATAATTGGCTATATTTTTATAGTTAGTATATATCTACGAATGTAATTTTGTACCAAATTAATGAAGTTACAAATTTTTCTGTGGAAAAAAAATATTAAATGAAGTTTCTTTTAAGTTGAGTAATTATTTGGATACTCAAAGGTTTTTCATGACCACATATTAGGTCTTTGAAATTGCATATTCTAATGTTTTTGAGGGCCTTCCCTTAAAATGAAATGTTGATGTTGATAACATACTGGTTCACTTTTGGTACCAGGTGTTGTGGAGACACAAAGCACCATTTCAGTTTTATATGATTCAAGATAGATTTTTCAGAGAGTTCATACACATATTAACTAGAGTGGAACCCAAAAGATTAACCTAGGAACCCAAGGCATTTCTCAAGGGAAAAGCAATTTGAATTCAAGAGGAAAACCACAACTACATTTGGTTGTATGGTTGTCAAGAAAACCCCCTTCTGCTCCCAATATTTTTCTGTGATAGATATTTTGTGGTGGAAATTTTCAGACAATATAAAGATTGGTGCATCCTATTTGAAAGGAAATGAAAAAGGAAATTCATCACCTTGCATGTTTATGTTGGAGATACATGTAGATTTTAACCTTGTACAATTAATTACTACAAACATATTCTTAATAAAACAAAAAAGATACAATGGAACACATGTGGATTACACATATATATTTACCTTGGAAACCCAAACTAAGAAAACTAACAAGTTGTTTAGAGCCAAACCTCTAATATTCTATTCATCATCATTCTTCATTGTTTACCATACAATATACATATAAGATCCCACCACATCCAAAACCCTAATCCATTGACCTAGATTAGTCAACGTAACACCCTATTTTCCCTAGTATGTAAATATAACTATAACTCACCATGAAACTATGGCAGACTAGATATGTGTGAATGTCTGATTTGATGAACCTTTATGTAAAAAGTCAATGTATGTATTTTATGATTTTTAATAGAAAGTGGATAAGTGTTACATAACTGCTGAAAGGAGGGGGGGGGTTTGCGAAGATGGACCATGGATTCTATGAGAGAGATGGTGAGGGGAACTGGAAATGATTGAGATGACCCCCACCAAACTAGTACCTTACTGGATTTAATGACTCAGAACAATCCTTTGAACCATATTTGAATTACCATTCAGAGTGGTAGCTAGAAGAGTCCTCCTCAAGAGTTAATGAGGAGATGGGTCATAGTACCTCTCTGTAAGACTTCCATACCTAACCACGAGTTGGGGATTCAGACCCACAAAACCCTGATAAGAAAGGTAGGAAAGAGGTAATTCATGGGCAGAGGCGAAGGGGGCAAGAGGAGATCTGCAAAGAGAGAAGAGTGGAGAAAACAAAATCTAGAAGGGAAGAGAGTGCGATATAGATCTGCAATTGAGAGGAAAAATGAGAAGAAAATTCCGTTCTAGATGTAAGAAGCCATGGGCAGGGTTTTCAATGCAAGTTGATAAATGAGGATGACGAGTGACTATGAAAGTACTCATGTAGTCCTCCTTGCTTGGTATAGAGAGACAACTTGTTGCCAAGACCCTAGGGGAGGAGGAGAGTAACCTCCATCCTCGACTGTTATTGAGCAAGAAGACAGAGTCTCTTTAAGATAACCATGGTCCAGCTCCGGGGGCCAACGGTAAATACATTGGGAGTGGATGTGCCTATGGTTGGGTGGAAACATGCACCCCTTTCAGCAGTCGCATCACAGTTTCTAGTTTCTGATAAGTATTTTCATACTATGTGTAGTATATTGTATGTGATGATTGAATGTTTGTATTTATGGTTAAGTTTTACAGTGTTTGAATAGTTATTAGAAATGCTCTTTTTCTTTTGTGAATTTCTATATATTTACATGGCCTTCTATTTACCTCAGTCTGGTCATTAGAGAGTTATGAAATGTGAGTCTGTAGGAGAGTCAGGGTAGGATTGGCTAAAATGTTTAAGTCCTACCGACCTTTTGAATCTACCTTAGCAAGAATGTCAAGTTCAAACTCTGTGGAAGAAGGGCGTTTCCTTCATACTTTTCACCCGAATGACCGAGGGATCATACCCACAACCTTAAATAAATCTCGGCTAAAAGCATAGTGTATCCCCCCCGAACCTCAATATGATTACATATGACCCAGGGCTGGAAACTCCTCGTTAAACCCAAAAGGTGGGAAGCTACTTTGGCTTCAAAACTCTGGGAAGTCAAAGTTATGGGACATATGAATTCACAACCCTTGAAAACAACCAAAGGTTGGAGTCGCGAATGGATGAGGGCCATGGATCTAGGAACCCATCGAGGATCTCTCTCTCTCTTAGCCGTTAGATCGAACCTAGTGAGGAGGGGGGGTAGTGCTAAGCACTTCGACGAAGTTCCACTTCGGGAAAATAAGGGTGGTCTAATGCTGAAACTACTGAATGCCGGAGTTGTGAAGCTAATTTGGACCATTGAGAGTAAAGGGACACGTATCCACTGATCAACGACTATTCGAAAGTTCGGTTATTCAGCGGTATCAAGGTGTAAACACAAGAATGCACGAGTTTACCCGAAGCTCTGCAACCTAGATTAAATCCTGGCCGTGAATGCCAGGTGCACGTGGCGATAGATCAAGCATGGTTCGGAGTTCAGAGCTCTAGGAGAAAGCTGGAAGATTACACGCCAAACTCTCAAATGATGAATTTATGAAGCAACGTGGATCGTCGATCTAAAGACTCAGTTGAGAACCCATCTTAACTTCCCAACCTACCAGGACATATCATGGAGCGACATGTGGCATCCTCTTGTATCTTGTCAAATGTAATCCATTAGACCAGAGCCATTGGATGAGAGTCTACATGGCAACGGATCCTATAGTCCGGAGACTCGACACTCCAGAGGAACTTGGTCGAGAGTCTTCAAAGTGTGAATATTCCCGAAGTTGCGAATGACGAAGTAAATCTCCAACGTTGACATGTAGAGGAAACATGGCACCGGATCTTATAGTTCGGAGACTTATCCCACCAGGGGACTCAAGATGTGGTGAGTTGACCAGCCTTGAAGCTCGGAGTTGCGAATCAGCGAGAGCCATGGATCTATGGATCTACGTGGACATATATCAACCGTGAGACCTAGAGAACATGAGAAGGTTGTTTTTCTATGGTTTTCGTGGCTCACTGACGTCATCCAGGGTGACATGGACTTGCAATTAAGGTGCCATGTGTCACCGAGATATGGAAGTTTTGCAGACCCCTTATACCTATTAGAGCATGATACATGTCACCCTTTGAGGAGGGTACGTGTCACCCATTTCCCTTGCTACGTGTCAGCCTCTAGTATGTTCCCGCCTGGAAAAAATGGTTGGTGATATAACCAAGAGTCCAGAAGTCCAAGGACCCTTTGGGATCTCCCATGATCATTGGATCTCGATCGTATTTGACACTTCAGCAAAGTCCTACTCCAGAAGACGAGGAGTGTGGAGCTGGTAAACTCCCTGAACACTGTAGTTGCAATTAAACATGAACTGTAGATCCGAGGATTCTTTGGGATCTCTCCTGACCGTTAGATCTTGGCCATGGTTAGCCTGGAGTTGACCACTTTGGGAGCAAGGAGGAAATCACACCACAAACTCCTCGAACACCGAAGTTACAAAGTAATGGAGGCCGTGGATCCAGGGGTTACATGGACATGCCATAATTGTAAGATCGAAGAAGTTGGAAGGCGATCAGTCTGGGGTGATGAGGTGTGCTGATGCTAGTTAGGGTGATGTGGACCCATATATGACGAGCCACGTGTCCATTGAATTCATATGTTTCGTAGACCCTATAGTCCCATTAACTTGTGACACATATCATATTTCTCCCTTGGCACATGCTCAAATGTTTATTGGCAAGTGGAGTAGTTGAGGCCCACCTGTCCTTATGTCTACGTCACCTCGTGTAAGGAGAACCCTTCGACAGTCTGGGACTCCAGGAGTCCGGACGCTTGGAGCGTAGTGTCATAGATCTGTGAAAGGACCCAAAGGCCGAGGCCACAGGGAGCAATCTCGGGCTCCTCTGAAACTTTGCTAGTCCGAAGCTCTAGAGGAATGAGTGTATCAACCCTTTGGAACTCCCGAAGCTCAGAGTTTCAGAATAGGTCATAACTGTTGATTGTTGGAGACATAGGACCATTGATTGGAGTCCTGCATAACTTTGCTAGTTTGACGCTCCAGGGACATCGCATGACGGAGTGGGAGATATCTCTAAAGCCCGCAGTCCTAAAGCCTCTTTAAAACCATAGGATTTCGGTGAGTGATGTGGATTGTTGATCCCCTTTGCTGTTAGGAGATCTGGGAATGTAGGGTTTGAGAGGAACGTCGTGCAATATCATTGGAACTCCCAAATTCCGAGAGTTTTGAAGTCCCAAAACCTCGCTAAGCATACCTTTTTAGCTCCCAGTTTTCAACTCGAGGTCATGAGGAGGACTCCACTAGCTATTTTAGGCACGTTGTGTGAGAAGTACACTTTGGATGAACAAAAGATGAGGGTTTTCACCTTAAGGGGACCGGAAATGAACCAAGAGAAAGCAAAAATTTGATGCCCCATCCCTTAAAAGAGAATTTAAGGATAATGTGTGTTACAAATTGGCATCAGAGAATGGTTACAACACTTGGCCCACTTGGGCTCATGAACGAGTTGCTTAAAATCCTAATTAGAGAAATTTTAGGGGTGACACCCTATATTACCCCATTCTTAAGAAACTTTCTATTGTTGCATATGTTTTGAAAAACTTTAACTGTGTGCTATTCATAAAACTAGTAAATCATTAACTAACAAAGAATATTTTATCAACACTCAAACAGTCAGTGAGCAACAGGAAAGATACAACGTAAGGGATGGTGACACACCATGAGTTAGGGGAAAGCTCCCACAATAGAGAGGAAGAATCTGATGAGAGGAGGGTGGTGGAAACCCCTCCAGATTTGGCCAAAACAATAAGAAGCCTCATGGAAAAATTAGAGAGCTGTAAGGCTGGCAATGAAAGGATGATAAGAGAACAGGAAAAGTAAACTGAAATTAACGCAGTCTTACTGCAAAGTCTATCAGATATACAAAGACAACTACAACATGGTCCAACTGCCAGTCATGTGGACATACATCATACTAAGAAAACTCCAAGGCCACTTGAGATACAAAAGCATGGTCCTAAAAGTGGCCACACCAGGAGGAGCACCTCAAGGAAGTCCCAACATGGATCCAAGAGACACTCACTGGGAGATTCCTTTGGTGAGGACACTGACAATTCCAATGAATCTTCTAGTGGAAAAACTAGTTCCCATTCCCAGACGAGAAGAAAGAAGAGGAAACATTCCAAGAGTTGCGACCCTAAAGAATTCAAGAAAGCCAAACCACCCACGTTCTATGGAGATATTAAGAAGGGGGAATAAGCAAAATTTTGGCTACTTGGCTTGAAGAAGTACTTTAGAGTCCATGACTACTCTGAAAACTTAAAGGCTCGAATAGTCATTTTCAACCTGAATGGGAAAGCTTCCATTTGGTGGGAGGACCTTAGGAATGTGAAAGGAATCCATGAGAAGGACTTGTCATGGAAACAATTTGAGAAATAATTCAAGAAGAAGTATCTTCCCAAAAATTATTTTGACGGGAAGACCAAGGATTTCTATGTACTGAAGCCGGGACAACTCACCATAGACGAAAATGTCAACAAATTTCTTGAGCTGATGAGGTATGTGCCCTATATAAAGAATGAAAAAGTAAATATGCAACGATTTATTAGTGGATTACCTCAGTCCTACTAGGACATAATTGAGTTTGATGAGCCAAAGACTTTAGAATATACTATTCAAAAGGAAAGGTATTGCTATGAGAAATTCAAGAATAAGACATAACCCAATAAAGACTGGAAGAAGAAAAAAAATTTGGGATTCAAGAAGAAGGGGTTTAAATACTAAAGATTTAAGAACCATGGGAAAAGCTCTAGGATGAGCCTCCCTACTAGAAATGTGTATCAACAAAAATTTCCACCCCAGAGTGGAATTAAACCATTCGGAGTAGCCCCAAGTAAGATTGATAACACCAAGAGAGAACACTTGAAATGTTGGGGTTGTGGAGAAGAACATCTGTTGAGGGATTACCCACATAGGAAACATAACAATAGGAGGGTATACAACGTCCAAGAAGCTACCACAGTCAATGATGTGGCTAGGATAATGCCACAAATTTATGCAACCTTGGATAATAGACAAGATGACCACCAAGCTTCAGTGGTGGAGATGGAAGGTATGATTTCCAACCATCCTGTTTCCATTTTAATTGACCCTGGTTCTAATTTGAGTTATGTTTCCCCTCAAACTGTTGAGAAATGTAAATTTCAACAAGTTAAACATGTTAAATCATATCTGGTTTAACTACCCACTGGAATCAAAACAAAAGTAACAAAATTCATACCAACATACCAATTCATTATGAAAGGACTACCCATCTGAGCAACCCTAAGCATGCTCCCTTTAGGGTCTTACGACCTGCTGATTGGCATGGACTAGTTGGATTCCCATAAAACCAAGTTGGACTGTTGCAATAAAACTTTGGAGTGTGAATATGGAGAAGGAAGAAGGATAACCCTACAAGGGATTCAAAATCCTGTCTCAGTGAGACAAATATCATCCCTCCAAGTGAAGAAGTATTGCAGAAAAGGATGTCCCTTGTATGCAATACAAGTGTTGAACTTTGTTGAGAACAACAAACCCAGCCTAGAGGACCATCCCATATTAAGAGAATATAAAGATGTGTTTCCAGAAGAGGTGCCAAGTCTACATCCAAGAAGGGACATTGACTTCTCAATAGAGCTTGTACCTGAAGCGGTGCCAATGTCTAGAACACCCTATAGAATGAGTACACCAGAGCTAGTTGATATCAAAGTACAACTAAAGGTGATGTGGGACAAATGCTACATTCGGCCTGGTGTGTTTCCATGGGGAGCACCAACCTTGTTTGTGAAAAAGAAGGATGGCACACTCAGATTGTGCATAGATTATAGGCAACTCAATAAGGTGACCATTAAGAGTACATATCCCTTTCTAAGGATCGATGACTTGTTCGACCAATTAAGGGTTGCTACAATCTTCCCCAAGATTGCATTGAGGTTTGGATACCATCATGTCCGAATTAAGGATGAAAAAATCCATAAAACAACCTTTAGAACAAGGTATGGTCACTATGAATTTGTAGTGGTGCCATTCGGGCTAACCAATGCACCAACCACTTTTATGTGCTTAATGAATAATGCACCCAGTAAATTCTTAGACATATTTGTATTGGTTTTCATTGATGATATCCTAATCTATTCTAAGAATAAGGAAAAGCATGCAGAACATCTCAAGTTAGTGCTTCAAGTACTAAGAGAACATCAACTCTATGCTAAGTTTAGTAAGCATGACTTTTTCCAAAAACAAGTCCATTACTTAGGCCATGTTATTTTTGAAGAAGGGGTGGCAGTTGATCCTGACAATATCAAAGCCATTATGGACTGGTCTACCCCAAAGGATGTATCTGATATCAGATCCTTTATGGTCCTAGCAGGGTACTATCAGAGGTTCATAAAAGGATTTTCCAGGATTGGTTGCCCAATCACTTCCCTTTAGAAAAAAAGAGTTAAATTCATTTGGACATCAAAATGTGAAGAAAGATTTCAAGAGTTGAAATACCTTCTAGCCAATGCGCCTATGCTGAATATTGCATACCCAAACAAGGACTTTCTTGTCTGTACAAATGCCTGAAAGGAAGGGCTCAGAGGAGTCCTTATGCAAGAAGGACGTGATTTGCTATGAATCAAAAAAATTGAATGAGCATGTAGTCAAATATGCGACCCACGATATGGAATTGGCTGCCATATGGAGGCATTATCTCTCAGGTAGAATATTTGTGTTTATGCCAAACCATAATGGGTTGAGATATTTGTTTGACCAACCAAAACTCAATGTTAGACAAGCTAGGTGGATGGATCTCCTTAGTGAGTTTGATTTTGAAATCAAACATATCAGAGGAAAGGAGAATAGGGTGGCCGATGCACTTAGTAGAAGTATGAAAGTGGTTCACTTGGCAGTTGTAAGCGCCAGTGAACCAGACATGAAAGAGAGAGTCAAAAGTGCACAAGAAACATATGCATTTTTCAAGACCATGACATCATATCTAAAGAAAGAGCCCACATGGATGAAGTATGAAGGATATCAGATGTTGAATGATGGCCTTATAACTTACAAAGGTAGATTGTATATTCCGAATTGTGATGACTTGAAGAGGTTCCTAATGGGTGAAATACACAAAAGACCATATATTGGTCATCCTGGTTATCGAAAAATGATCACAACCACTAAAAGACTATTTTATTGGCATGGACTAAAAAATGACATAGTTGATTACTTAGATAAGTGTCTAGAATGTCAACAAGTTTAGGTAGAGCAACAGAAACCAACAGGGCTGTTTCATCCCCTACCAATTCTAGAATGGAAATGGGAAACTATCTCCATGGATTTCATCACAGGGTTTCCAAAATCAACCAAACAGAACGACACCATCTTGGTAGTTGTGGAAAAACTGATCAAGGTTGCTCACTTCATCCCTATCAAGTCAACTTGCAAGGTAATATATATTTCCAGTGTTTTCATGAAAGAGATATTTAGACTGCATGGCATGCCTAAGAAAATTATATTCGACAGAGATACAAAATTTACTTCAAACTTTTGGAAATCTCTGTTTTTTGGTTTCAAAACAAAACTGCTATTTAGTAAAACCTATCACCCTCAAACTGATGGAAAGATAGAATGGGTAAATCAAGTATTAGAGGACATGTTAATGATGCATGTAATGCATCAACCTAAGAAGTGGGAATACTACCTACCACTGTTGTAGGAGAATCTCCCTGCGGACAGGTAGACCTCCTCTTGCGAGCTAGACCCTTAAATCTAAGACAGAAGGTGCTTAACATGGACACTGACTTCCTTTTAGATATAATCAAGCTGATGAACAAAAGAGAAGGAGGAATGTGTGTAGCTTATGAACATCGTTTGTCTCTACAAGGTCCAGGATGAGCTTCGATCTTGAGCTCCTTGGTAGGTCTTGCAAGACAAACAAAAGTACAAAAGACTTCCTACTCTACTGAGATTAGCTAAAACATAGATCCATCTACTACAGACAAACTTATATGGAACAAGTACAAGTTTGAAAGAAACAAGCCAAGCATTGATTGTATTAATAAGAACAACAATGAAGAAAACTTACAACCATAGATATGAGTGCAACAACTTCATCAAGCTTTCCTTGTCCAACCCTTGCTCAAAAGCTCCACGATCAAAATGACAATACTTTCGCTGATTATTCTCCTCCACTTCTCATGAGATCATAAGTTTGGTATCTCTAAACTCCTCTCTCCCCCCTCCTCCATGGAAATCCCTCATTATATAAGATTTGGAGACTTAACCACCATGGAGAGGATCTCTCATCAGATCCATTAAGAAAGGGATCTATAAGATATTTAGGGAGAAAA
>JASDQU011404266.1:26207-36886 GCA_032191745.1 Picea mariana
AATAATCACTCCTCACTATAAACAGGGGGATTGTCCATTTGAAAAGGCTTTTGGTTTCAGAATGTAGCAAGATAGTATTTCCACTGCAAGTTAATTTGAACCAAGAGACATTCTAGTTGGAGATTATGGCGTTGATGTGTATGAATGTGACTATTATATTTAAGCATGTCTCTTACTGTAGTTTGTGAATATTGATTGATGAATTACTCATGAATTAATGTTTGTAGTTTACAGTTACCATGATTTTCAGAATGAGTACAACGATAACATAATATATTTAATTAATCAATTTCTTGATTCTAACACGTTGTGTTGTTGAACTTGTATATTACTTGTGTTATGAATTACTTATATGCAAGTAATACATATATTTTCACTATATTCATTTTATGTTAGTTTCTCATGATCAAGATAGGGTAGTTTAGAACTAGTTAGAGATTGCATCTTAGAATAATAATCATACATCTTAGATTAACTTTAGTTAGTTGGAATTTTTTATATTTTTAATTCATCTGAGAACCTTTGGTTCTCAGATTCATATTTAGTTAGTATTTTAGTTAGTTTTGTAACTAGGCCAAAATTTGGTCGGAAGATATACTCCAAATGAGAGTGGGTCTAATTTGGACCTGCCATTGGGCATTTTCCCTCATCTTGTTGAGTGGGTCAAACTGGGCCATCAACACAAATGGTGCTAGAAGGAGGGCCACATAACTAAATGGCTACAAAACAAAGATCATACCCTTCCCATTTTGTCCCACAAGTAAGGTTTTCCTTGACAAGTGATTCCCACCAAGTTTTCTCCAAACATATTGTCTTTCCTTTGGATTATGTTGTGAACACTCTTGCTAAGGTCATTACTCACCACACTCCCGCTCATCCCAAACCTTCCTTTTCTTCCCCTCAACCTTGTATCCTAACCATTTTGGAGATTGAATCCATAGTCAAACACTCAACTGAGCGAACCAACCATTCCTTGACTAGAAAAATTAGTAGGTAGACCAAATAGATACCCCTATACTACTCTCTTCCTAAAAATAAAGAATACGTTTGTCATACAAACCCCTATTTCATAGGCCCAGACTCCTATAATGAAAACCATTCGGTTGGGACCCCTAAATATCACATTCCTGAGGGTGCTTGTGATTTTCCTGAGGCTTCCAATTTTGACCTTGAATATTAATTATTAGCCAATACAGAAGGAGGTATACCACCCTGGCCTCCTAAGTCTCCCCCTCGCACTCCCAGAGATGAGTATGAAGACAACTCTGAAGAAAGAGATGAGTCTGAGAGAAAACAAAAAAATAATTCATATCATATTATTTTGTATCAACCTCCGAACATGGCTAGAGAGAACGTGAACTAGAATCCTCCCCCCTACCATCCTTGGTTTTTAGCTGACGTTGTTGTTGTAGCAAGAATCCAACATGACATTCCAAGACACCCTAAGAAGTTCCTTCCTAAATTTGACCCTAACAAAAAGGATTGAGCTGAAAACCATGTTAAGAAATTCATGTTGGCCATTAGGTTACAGAACATTTGACATGAAGACAGCGTATGTCATTTTCTTACTCTTACTTTTGAAGAGAAATATTCGACATGGTATTTCTCTTGAGAAGAAGCCTCCATTCCAAATTGGAGAACCTTTGAAACCAATTTCCTTAGGAAGTTTGGGGAAAACAAAACACTAGCCACCTGGGTTCTAGAACTCTCAAGAGTCAACATGGATTCATAAGAATTGGTTACCGATTACAATAAATGTTTCCTTATTGTATTAAAATGAATTCCACAAGCCTCAATAACTATTGAAGACGTAACTATTGAATTCTATACCTCTGGTTTCCCTATGTCCATGGACATGTATGTAAAAAACTTTGATAAAGGCACTCTAGAAGAAGCTTTCCAAGAAGCCCTTAAGTTTGAAAAAAACATGATGAGTTTAAAAGATAGTTCTAGCTCAGAACCCTCTAAAGAAAAGGGTAAAGGTAAAGTCTCTACATATAAACCCAGTGAAGATAAGAATTACTTTGATTCAATGGATATGGAATCTCTTCAAAGGATCATTAAGAAGTTATCCAATGACCTAGTAGATCTGAAAAAAAATATAGTGGAGAGGGACCCTCTATCCAAAAGAAATTATTTAGGTTGCCCCCAAAGAAAGATAAGAACACGCCACCAACCAAAAAAACCACCCCTTCTTAGATGGAAGGCATTAACATGGAGGATATTGTCTAGAACCTCCAAACTTGGGCAACAGAGAATATGAATGAAGCTGATGATGAGGGAAAAGAAAGTCGGGAAAAACAAGAAGAACCTCATGAATCTAATGAGTCTGTAGAACAACAATTAAACTCATTTTGGGGCATTTCTTATGGTGGATATGAAGAAGAAGATGAAGGAGTGCACATCTCACAAAACATAGTTACCACTAGGAGTGCCAGTAAGAAATTTTCTGATGATATCCTCGGTACCACCAATTCTACTTCCCCCGCTACATCCACTCCCAATCAATCATCTTCTTTGACCAATAATACTCCCAGTTCCTCCAAAACCATGCCTACCAACCCCAAGGTGATAGATCAAACACTGTAACCCATTGTTTCATATACACATTTGGTCAGGTTGGAATATGACTTCCTAGAAGATATGAAAAAGACAAAAGATAACATTTCTTTGTTTGAACTTATGAAGATTCCACAAATTCAAGAGAATTTTATCAGAACTCTGCAAGGAAAAACTTCCTCTAGCACCAAGGAAGCAAATGTTGGAACCAAGAGAGGGACCACCAAGGTAAAATTTTCTAACAATATCACTCCATCTAAAAGTCAGGTCGTGACTAATGCCTCTTTAACTGGTCAGAGATCCAGAACTACCACCCCTCCTTTCCTCGTTAGTTTTGAAATATTTAATAGAAATGTCCATAATTGCATGATGGACTTGAGAGAATAATCTAATTTCATGCCACTAAAAGTATTTCAGAAGATTAATATCAAAACTGAACCATTTGACATTAAAATTATTCATCTAGATAGAACCAAAGTTAAAGTTATCAAAGAATTGAAAAAAGTCTTGATCAAGATGTCTGTCAATCCAAAAGTTCATCAAACTATAGATATAATAGTAGTGTACATACTAGAAAATTATGGCATGATATTAACCAATATTGGTTTTATAACCCTAAATTGCACCATACATGCATACATGGCATCAGGCCATTTTACTTGCTATTTTTTCCAAGCCATTATTGAGAAGCTCTTCTTAAAAACACTATTTTTGAATATGTATGCGCCCTGCACCATTAATGTCTGCGTATGTATGCTAGATGCACCATTACTGCATGCATATGTACACTATCTGCACCATTACATCCCGCGTATGCCCACAAAAGTTCCAAAAATTAAAAAGTTGCAAGGAATTCATTGAGATTACAGGCTATTGGGTAGTTTTCCAACTGTCCCACCGCCTATAGCCCGTCACCCAACCAAATAACCATCCTTTTGTCATATAAAATGAGGTTTTGGGGTCTCACTCCAATAAGAAGCATAAGAACATTGAAAATATGCACGTTTCACATCCCCTCCTTGCCCCAAGAATTTGTAGCCACCTTGTGAATTTTGAGCCAGAATTCCCTATTCTTGCCTTTTTTTCCATCATAAGCCTATTCCATTTCCTAGAGAGAGGTTTAGAGGAGAAATATACGTGGAAGCCCAGTTAGAGCTTGGTGAAGAGGAGCCCAGACTAGGTTTGAGGAGCAGTCGTCAATCTCATTGTAAGTAAACTTTTTTATTCTAATAAAAGGAATACTTTTTCTATCCTTCCATATGATGTGTTCAATATTTATGTTTTATTATGACATCTAACCCACTAATTCATATATGATATGCATGTTCGTAGTTTCTTGTTTGTCTTTTTTTGAATGCATGTCATCCTTGGGAGGAGACTTGTAGTCGAGGAGTAATTGAACGCGAAAGGATCGACACCAGACGTGGATTTAAAGGTAGAGTTACCAGATCTTTTTACTTTGTTTTTCATGCATGAATGTGGGGTATAGTTAGTGTAGTTATAAAAAGTAGGAGACTTTTAGACGGGCATATCTTACTACATGTTGAACCCTAGTGTAGTCCATAGGGGGTTTTCCCCCCTATAGTATAATTGGAGACCATACTGGGGAAGACTTTAGGGTTTTGGGGGGATATTTTCGGGTGTTTTAATTGGTTTGATTACCTTTTTGAGTTTTCTATATGTTGTTGAGTCTTTAAGGGATTCTGGTCTGCCATACCAGTACTCCCTGTCTTTTCAACCTAACTGTTAGTTTTCTTTTTTTGAGAAGTTATAGAGGTGTACGCAGCCTGTAGTGAGTCTGCACGCGTACATACGCGGCCTACCTTTGGACAACCCACGTAAATACGCAGACTGCTTAAGTGTCAGTAGTATGCCTGTGTCAAGAAATTATTTTTTCAAGAAGAGTCAGACAACCTCTTCCCTGATTGAAGTCATACTTCTCAGGGGTTTCTTGATTTAGTACTGGTCTCTGTATTTGCAGTCTTTACCCTGGGTTTGACATTAGTTTCTTTATCTTTTAAAGATTTCTTGTGTTTTTATTTGAAAAGGGTTTTAGACGAGTTTGTGAGTCTTTTATGATCAACTTGTTTGGTATCATTAGTGAATCCCTATGATCCGCAGTGGGCCATAAGTCATTTTTTTGGACTTGTCTTGTCTTCACTTTTTCCCCTTTTTTCTTGCTTTAAAGAAAAAGAAAAGAATTCATTTTCAAGTTTCATGTTTGAAGCATAAAAAAAATAGAAAAAGATTTAATTTCTTTGTTTGGTTAAGTAGTTAAGTTAGTTATATTACTTGTCAGGAAAGAGAGTGTTTTTCTTAAGTTCTTTACTGAATGCTTAGAACATTAAGTAGATCATAGTTGAGAAAAACCTTGTTTTAGGTTTTTACTTTAAAAGATCTTAGAAAAAGTTAGTTTGAAAATTCGGTTAAAGAGTTGAAATTGCAAATCTTTATTTGTCAAAAAGAAATAGTTTTTCTTTCATTTTCATTTAATGCTCTTTTATTTTGTCTCCTAGAACACACCACTAGTTTCATTACCACTTCCTTGACGTAAAACAAGCCACCTAAAATTAACACTAAATTAAAGTTTACTAGACTTTATGTTTGTAGGGTCGATCAACTAGTCTAGGCTAGAGCCTTGATTTAGGTTGGAGAGGAAACTCTTAAAGGCTTAAAAACAAACATAGGAGTCAGTGCTAGGGAGTGTAAAAAGTCCAGTAAACATGAAATTTATCCCGGATGCCCCTCTAACATAGGGGCTAAACACGAGGTTGTTTGTGGAAAGGTAGCGTATCTAACCCCTCCAAAGTTGGACCAAGCGTAGAAGGGAACGCATATAAAGGACTTGTCTTGGGATTCTATCGGTTGCATTTGCCATGGAGCTTCGTGGATCTCAAATCCATTCGAGGTCCTCAGTCGTCTTCTAAAGCACTTGATTTTTATACCCTTGATAGGTTTTGGTCTTGATAACCTGTTCATTGTGGTCCATCCGACTGTCGACTGTACCCGCCTGGTGATTGTTCACAAGCTAGAAACCTAGTTGCCTTTATTTTAGGAAATTACACAGGTGACTGCAGGGGTATACTGTGGTACCTAGGGTAGACATTGGGCCACACTTTGTAGAGTATAATAGGAGGGTTATTACATGTTCGAGTGCTTCCATGTTCGAGTTTCACTTGCACCAGTAATTTTCTCTAGTGTTGGCTGGTATAACTATTCTTCCAACTAGTTAGTGGTTTGCTTGCTTTATCTCATAGGAAGTTTTTTAGTGTGTTGGTTTTCAACGTTAGTGAAAGACCTATTGTTTCATTGATCTTCTCACACAGTGGAATATCAAGAGCCCCACTAATCGCAAATTCTTTTGGGCCTATCACCAGTTAATTTGGAGCCACCACCACCATCGCTAAGACGAAGACTTGACCAGCAAGGGTCTTTTGAGGCGATTGGGCCACAGGAAACTATGCCCAAGCCATCCCCGAGAGGAGAAAATTTGAATCTGAAGGAGCCTACCATTTCTGACCTTGGAGTGGAAGCTCTTGGATTGTATAACTCCCCGATCACTGACTTTTTGGCACCCATCGTGGTACAAGTTGTCCCTCCAAGGGTAACTCATCACGAGCATCAGATATTATTGCAAGAAGTGATGGAAGAAAATATTGCTACTTCATCAGAGATTCCTCATACTCCCTCTATGGCTACCACGACTAGGGTCGTTCCCCCTCCTAACTCACCTTCATAGGTCCAGAACACTATGGTCTAAACACCTCTACTTCGAGCAGTGGTTTGATTCCATCTATGCCAGTGATCAATGCACCATTCACATAGAGTGCAATGGGCCCTCCATTTTCATACAGGATGCCTAGCTTTGATATGAATTATGTCCTCTCCTACTCCACCCTACAGACCATGGGTCTGGGGGTAGGGAGCTCAAACGCTCCTTTGAAAGAGTCCATGGGGGGCACCTCATCCCCCTATAATGCTTTCCCTTACGACGGGGGTCATATACCTCTATCATCCCCCTCACTCGATGGTGCTTCCTAGCAGCCTGTTTGGCCGAAAATGAACTACAACTTATTTGAAACAAGCAGTCAAGGACCTTCTTCCAACACCACGTCAGTGGGTTCTTTGTCATTCTCTTTGTTCAACGTGTTTTGTAACAACACATTCTCATCAGTTGTTATCTTGATCGGGGGAATCCCTAGTTTTGGACAACACAATCCTGTGCAGGGTACTATTCCTACACAAGGGGAAAAAACAATATTCTCTTCCTCACAAGGACCCTGGAATCTGTGGCAGGGATCAGTTCCCTTGTTAGGCATGTCGACTGGGGGAAACCCCTTTCATGGTCAATGGAACCCCGGGCAAGGCTTAGTACCTATGCCCATCAGATCAACAGGGGGAAACCCTTTCCAGAACCTTTGGGACATGATGTAGGGAGAAATCCCTTCCCAGCCCTCAACGTCCAACTATGGGAGTCAGTCGATGAGATCTCAACAAGTGCAGCATCTGAATGTTGTCCACAGCCATGGTTTTTACCAGAACCCTGGCCAAAAACCTAACTTATCCTATCAAACTAGTGCTAGTCAAACTCCAGGCTCCTTTTTCCATGTACATAGTCAACAACCCAAACTTTTGTTCCTGGCAACAATTCATTTTCCAGACTTGCCAATATTGTTAAACGACCCAATTTTCATGATCTGCGTTGGCCTCCCATGTCGACGAAGTTTCCCTCAGACATTCCAAAGTTCAAAGGTAAGCCTAATGAAGATCCAAGAGATCATGTGACCATCTTTCACCTATGGTTCTCGTCGAAATCTTTGAGAGATGACTCTATATAGTTTCATCTGTTTCAATGCACTCTCATCAAGAGTGCTGCAAAATGGTACATCAAGCTCGACCGCTCAAGATACTCTACTTTTGGAGATTTAGCAATGGTTTTCTTAAACCATTTTCAATTACATATGAGATACGATGTCAACACTAAACCACTGGCCAACTTTGAGTAAACAAAGGCTGATCATATCTCAGATCACGTCCAAGAATGGTGGTGCCAGAAGACTTTGATAAAAGTACCATTCCCACCAGATTTCCTGTTGGAGTGGTTCCTTAAGTTTTTTGTACCTCAGTTCTCCAAGGACGTTGCAACTGTTAGCACTCTGTAATTTGCCTAGGGCTGCTGAGGAAATCATAGAGGTAACCTCGAACCACTTCCAGTCTTGGATCTAGCCCTCCAAGACTCAGAGAGGGATCTCTCTTTTAGATTTAACTTGGTTTGTAAGGAATGGATTTTAGGCTAGCTATGAAAGTAATGAAAATATGGAGTTTTTGATTTTTTAAATGGTTAGTTTGGGACAGCAAGGAGGGCCATTGGGAAAATGGGGTCTGTGCTTAAAAATGTGATTCACGTCTCAGAGTTGGACAAAGCTTATCCTTGGTGTCGAGCATTCGGAGGTTGGCCCTAGGCCACTATAACTTTTGCTAAAACTTTGTTAATTTTTTCATAAAAATCTGCCTAAAGGCAAAGGTCGAGGGGCCAAAATTTTTCTTTTTTAGCTAAACTCACCAAACATGGATTATAAAACCCACATTAGGCTAATAAACCCAACTTTTCATTTGACCCACAAGAGTCAAATTTTTCCAGTTCAAAACAATTCCCAATTTTGCTAACAATGCATCAGAATTCGCCTTGAAGCTTGTGCGCAAGTACTCCTCTTATGCTTGGTGAGTGTCGAACTCTTTTGGTGGCCTTCGCCAAGCATCATGAGAAAACACATATGCCTGAAAAAGATAAATATTATTCAGAACACTGATTCCCTATTATATAGGGTTCTAACATAGGCTCCACCTGGGGAAGATAGCTCCGAAGGAGGTGTCTAGAACCACAGAACTCTGAGTTTTGCCGACCTGCTGATCATTGGGCTGCCCCCAAACTGTAAACTAAAAATAAACTATGAAGAGACAAAAAAAAAGGTGCTCATCCTGATGAGCTTATTGGTGCATTCCTACCTACCCTACTTTGCTAACAGTTACTGCTTCAATCAGGTGATGAAAAAGTGCCAATGAAGCCAACCAAGCAGTTGATCCCATGAATGGGCTTCCTCATCATGATTGACGAAAATCAAGGCTGAAACATATACTAGCAACTGGTGATGGCTCGGGTCCTTGCAGAAAAAACATGATTGAACAGTTATACTGAAAAGGAGTTCCATATAATTTGCAACCGGGTCAATAAATATATGATCTATTTGTTGATTCTCCAGGTATTCATTCAACATTCTAACATGGACAAGTTTTTCATTCGTGTCCTCAATGTTAGACCATGATTGCAACTATTCAATTTCAGACTTATGCTTGCAAACAAAAGATTCATCAATCAGAAAATCGAAAGATGATACAATATCTTTTGGTTTTGGAGACGTAAGATTCTCATAAAATTGTTTTGGATGTTGGAAACTATAAGACTGAATCTGAGTATTCAAAAGCTCAATATCTTTTTCAAGTCTTTCAGCAAACATCTTGAGAAAACAAATTTTAATTTCATAAGGATAATTTTTCAATTTCCAACAATGAAACGCGGCTGTTAATGAAACTTCATCAATTTGCAAAACTGCTAAATCACCACTGCATTCTTCTATGGATTCATGAGATATAGGATTTACCTCATACCCTGTCATCCTGAAACATCATCAAGGATTTGAAATCTAGATTCTTCAACAGTGAAGTCGCTTGTGAAATTTGAAGCACGGGATCTTGATCAATGGAGTCGCCAGGTGAATGGTATAGCCTTCTGGTGTTTGGCTTCTGTTCACCATCAGAAGTCAAATCTGAACTTGAAGTGCAGCTCTGGAGAAGTCCCCAGCGGAGTCGCCAAAAATGTTATCACTCTGTAATTTTCCTAAGGCTACTGAGGCAATCATAGAGGTAACCTCGTACCACTTCGAGTCTTGGATCTAGCCCTCCAAGACTCAGAGAGGGATCTTTCTTTTAGATTTAACTTGGTTTGTAAGGAATGGATTTTAGGCTAGCTATGAAAGTAATGAAAATATGGAGTTTTTGATTTTTTAAATGGTTATTTTGGGACATCAAGGAGGGCCATTGGACAAATGGGGTCTGTGCTTAAAAATGTGATTCATGTCTCAGAGCTAGACAAAGATTTTACACAGGGCAAGGTAGCAGAAATATTGGATCGAAATAAGTCTTGATGATGTCGATTTGAGGAAGAAATAGGGGAGGAAAAAGCCAGGCAAAGGAGCAGCTAAGAATTCCTATACTAGCTTTTTAGAGGAGAAACATAAAGATTATCACAAGCTCAGAGGCAGAGTATCTGCTGATAAATTCTGCTTCTATTACTTTCCTTCTGATAATAAGAAATTGAAAAAACAATTGGAAAGAGGACAGGAAAACACTTTAACAGAGGAAAAAAAACAACACCAACATCCCCACACAGGAATCCTATAAAAGAAAGCACAACATCACTAATTGATCATTTAATAATTACAGAGAAAGAAGCTTTTCTGGCTATACACAGCCCACAGTCCAGCAATGAAAATTGCACCCTCTTCAGGTCCAGCCTAAAAGAAAGGAATTTTACTACTGAAAACCCACTCACACAGGTCGAAACCACCTCACACAGGTCTGACCCTCTTCTCTCAGCCCAGTCAAACCCTCTGTTAGTCTTTTTACATGTGTATATAAAGGTGGAATGCTATCAATCCTCAAATAGTTCGAACTCTACCTCTATTTTCTCAAAATAGAAAAACAGTTACCATATCATATGACATCTGTAGGCTGTCTCCTATAACAAACAAGACAACAAATCCCAGGAAAATCAATTTGGTAATTGTTATTTGGACATCTGTAGTTTGTTAAGGTTCACTGGAAAATGGACTCTTACAGCATCACAATGAACAAATGCAACAGCAGTCGAATGCCTTGAGGTCATTTGAGGTATGCTGCCAACTGGACGATCAGTGCTCTAACCACTGCCTATAAAATAGGAAACCTCTGCCACCTCCCTGTGTGTTCTAACCACTGCCTGGAAAATAGAAAACCTCTGCCACCTCCCTATAACTGCTGCCTCGGATTCTGAAAACACTGCCAGCTCTCTTCTGCTTCACTTG
>JASDQU011404266.1:36936-55782 GCA_032191745.1 Picea mariana
GCCACCTCCCTATAATTGTTGCCTCAGATTCTGAAAACACTTCCAGCTCTCTTCTGCTTCATTTGCACATGAGTACTTTCTGGAATATCATTTGTTACTCTAGAAGAGGCTTGTGATGATTTTGTTCCACAACCCCGACTCACATTTTTTGACTTAGTGACCTTTACAGGTTCATCTTCTTCATCACTGAACGCACTCTGGCTAGCTAGTTGTAATGAGTTTTTATTTTTCATTCCCTGTGAGGGCTGAGAGCTGGACCCAACTGACAAACCTGTCTTTGGACGTAATGATCTCTCTTTTTCACGTTCCTGCATGAATTGGCCCACTTTGTGGATCAACTCCTCATCCTCTTTAATTTGCAATACATCTGCTTCTTCGACAAGCTTATTCTGTGTCTCCTCAAGATTTTGCTGCAAACAAGAATGGAAAGCCAATTTATCGTCCTTGTTAAAAAATTCATGCAGTGCAACATCTAGATCATTAACTGGAAGGATCTCCATCTTCAGTTTACTTTCAGCAACCAGGGCCTCAATGTTTTGTTGGTTAAGTTCCTCTAGTCGCAGGCATTCAGCATCTTGAATCTTTTCATCCATGGATTGCTGCCTTTTTGTGGCCTTTGAAAAAAAAAGAATGTCATGTGGATTTGCAACCTTTCCAACAAATTTTTGACTAAATTTTTGAGGATTTATTGTTGTGAAGCCTGTATAGTCTACCTTGATTCGAACTAAAGGAATCTTGAGTTTCGGATGACTAACTTTCTTTCTTTTGGCCAGTATAATCATATCTTTTACCACTTTATCTAGATATTCTAGAACAACATCTTGCTTGCCACCATCAGTTTCACAAAGTAGCTGAATAGAATCATTGATATTATTGAGAGTGCTAGGATATTATTGATGCTAATGTCAGAGGAAATCACAGTCAGTAAATGATTTCATTTTCCCTATTAACTGCATATGCAACGACAAACTCTGATTCTACAGTTGTTCCACAAGTCGATGCAACTGCATCTATCGGACTGCAGTTGGGATATGAATGTGACGATTTCTTTTGCTCATCAACCAACAATGATTTCTGCCTGCCAAGCTTTGCATTTATTTTCAATATAACATTAGCAATGTACTCAGGCTTGCATTTTTTGACATGATCTACCAAGCAACACTGGGTCCAAACACCAAACTCCAACTCACATAACCTATTTACAGTAGCATAAAGGTGTTTGTTATCTTGTTGAGGCATTATGCAGAGGATAAGATCGAGAGGGTTACCATTCTTCTCCGCTGATTCTATCATATGTTTAACGACACCTTCAACATTCCCATTTATCTTTGTCGTCGGTGGTGCTGCCAAATTAGGGTTCATAAGCACACCTGGTACGTGTAGTCCCTTCTATGCACGCATGTTTCTCTGCGTTGGACACCTTGACTTTGGTTCAACACATGGCATAGTGTTTAGAAGCTGTGCTTTATATTTTTGGCTTCCTATGGGAAATATCCCACATTCACGTGGTGAACTGAACTTTGGGCATTTAAATCAGCCGACAATCTCATGTTGTGTCGATGAAGTGAGCCCGAGGCTAGGATTTGGAGTTTGGGGTTAGCGCTGGCTTTGGCTTGTGTGTTTGTTTTTGGTGCACGAAATGGCACTTATCCTTGGTGTCGAGCATTCGGAGGTTGGCTCTAGGCCACTATAACTTTTTCTAAAACTTTGTTAATTTTTTCATAAAAATCTTCCTAAAGGCAAAGGCCGAGGGGCCAAAATTTTTCTTTTTTAGCTAAATTCACCAAACATGGATTATAAAACCCACATTAGGCTAATAAACCCAACTTTTCATTTGACCCACAAGAGTCAAATTTTTCCATTTCAAAACAATTCCCAATTTTGCTAACAATGCATTGGAATTCACCTTGAAGCTTGCGCGCAAGTACTCCTCTTATGCTTGGTGAGTGTCGAACGCTTTCAGCCACCTTCGCCAAGCGTCATGAGAAAACACATATGCCTGAAAAAGATAAATATTATTCAGAACACTGATTCCCTATTATATAGGGTTCCAACATAGGCTCCACCTGGGGAAGATAGCTCCGAAGGAGGTGTCTAGAACTGCGGAACTCTGAGTTTCGCCAACCTGCTGATCATTGGGCTGCCCCCAGACTGTAAAATGAAAATAAAATATGAAGAGACCAAAAAAAAGGTGCTCATCCTGATGAGCTTATTGGTGCATTCCTACCTACCCTACTTTTCTAACAGTTACTGCTTCAATCAGGTGATGAAAAGGTGCCAATGAAGCCAACCAAGTAGTTGATCCCATGAGTGGGCTTCCTCATCATGCTTGACAAAAATCAAGGCTGAAACATATACTGGCAATTGGTGATGGCTTGGGTCCTTGCAGAAAAAACATGATTGAACAGTTATACTGAAAAGGAGTTCCATATAATTTGCAACCGGGTCAATAAATATACGATCTATTTGTTGATTCTCCAGGTATTCATTCAACATTCTAACATGGACAAGTTTTCCATTCGTGTCCTCAATGTTAGACCATGATTGCAACTGTTCAATTTCAGACTTATGCTTGCAAACAAAAGATTCATCAATCAGAAAATCGAAAGATGATACAATATCTTTTGGTTTTGGAGACGTAACATTCTCATAAAATTGTTTTGGATGTTGAAAACTATAAGACTAAATCTGAGTATTCAAAAGCTCAATATCTTTTTCAAGTCTTTCAGCAAACAGCTCGAGAAAACAAATTTTAATTTCATAAGGATAATTTTTCGATTTCCAACAATGAAACGCGACTGTTAATGAAACTTCATCAATTTGCAAAACTGCTAAATCACCTCTGCATTCTTCTATGGCTTCACGAGATATAGGATTTACCTCATACCCTGTCATCTTGAAACATCATCAAGGCTTTGAAATCTGGATTCTTCAGCAGTGAATTCGCTTGTGAACTTTGAAGCATGGGATCTTGAGCAATGGAGTCGCCAGGTGAATGGTATAGCCTTCCGGTGTTTGGCTTTTGTTCACCATCAGAAGTCAAATCTGAACTTGGAGTGCAGCTCTGGAGAAGTCCCCAGCGGAGTCGCCAAAAATGTTAGCACTCTGTAATTTTCCTAAGGCTGCTGAGGCAATCACAGAGGTAACCTCGAACCACTTCGAGTCTTGGATCTAGCCCTCCAAGACTCAGAGAGGGATCTCTCTTTTAGATTTAACTTGGTTTGTAAGGAATGGATTTTAGGCTAGCTATGAAAGTAATGAAAATATTTAGTTTTGATTTTTTAAATGGTTAGTTTGGGACATCAAGGAGGGCCATTGGGAAAATGGGGTCTATGCTTAAAAATGTGATTCACGTCCCAGAGCTGGACAAATCTTTTACACAGGGAAAGGTAGCAGAAATATTAGATTGAAATAAGTCTTGATGATGTCGATTTGAGGAAGAAAAAGCCTGGCAAAGGAGCAACTAAGAGTTCCTAAACTAGCTTTTTAGAGGAGAAACATAAAGATTATCACAAGCTCAGAGGCAGAGTATCTGCTGATAAATTCTGCTTCTATTACTTTCCTTCTGATAATAAGAAATTGAAAAAAAATATTGGAAAGAGGACAGGAAAACACTTTTACAGAGGAAAAAAAACAACACCAACATCCCCACACAGGAATCCTGTAAAAGAAAGCATAACATCACTGATTGATCATTTAATAATTACAGAGAAAGAAGGTTTTCTGGCCATACATAGCCCACAGTCCAGCAATGAAAATTACACCCTCTTCAGGTCCAGCCAAAAAGAAAGGCATTTTACTGCTGAAAACCCACTCACACAGGTCGAAACCACCTCACACAGGTATGACCCTCTCCTCTCAGCCCAGTCGAACCCTCTGTTAGTCCTTTTACATGTGTATATAAAGGTGGAATGCTATCAATCCTCAAACAGTTCAAACTCTACCTCTATTTTATCAAAATAGAAAAACAGTTACCATATCATATGACATCTGTAGGCTGTCTCCTATAACAAACAAGACAACAAATCTCAGGAAAATCGATTTGGTAAATGTTATTTGGACATCTGGAGTTTGTTAAGGTTCGCTGGCAAATGGACTCTTACAGCATCACAATGAACAAATGCAGCAGCAGTCGAATGCCTTGAGGTTGTTTGAGGTATGCTTCCAGCTGGAGGATCAGTGCTCTAACCACTGCCTATAAAATAGGAAACCTCTGCCACCTCCCTGTGTGTTCTAACTGCTACCTGGAAAATAGGAAACCTCTGCCACCTCCCTATAACTGATGCCTCAGATTCTGAAAACACTGCCAGCTCTCTTCTGCTTCACTTGCACATGAGTACTTTCTGGAATATCATTTGTTACTCTAGAAGAGGCTTGTGATGATTTTGTTCCATGACCCTGACTCACAGTTTTTGACTTAGTGACCTTTACAGGTTCATCTTCTTCATCACTGAACACACTCTGGCTAGCTAGTTGTAATGAGTTTTTATTTTTCATTCCCTGTGAGGGCTGAGAGCTGGACCCAACTGACAAACCTGTATTTGGACGTAATGATCTCTCTTTTTCACGTTCCTGCATGCATTGGCCCACTTTGTGGATCAACTCCTCATCCTTTTTAATTTTCAATACATCTGCTTCTTCGACAAGCTTATTCCATGTCTCCCCAAGATTTTGTTGCAAACAAGAATAGAAAGCCAATTTATCGTCCTTGTTAACAAATTCGTGCAGTGCAACATCTAGATCATTAACTGGAAGGATCTCCATCTTCAGATTACTTTCTGCAACCAGGGCCTCAATGTTTTGTTGGTTAAGTTCCTCTGGTCGCAGGCATTCAACATCTTGAATCTTTTCATCCATGGATTGCTGCCTTTTTGTGGCCTTTGAAAAAAAAAGAATGTCATGTGGATTTGCAACCTTTCCAACAAATTTTTGACCAAATTTTTGAGGATTTATTGTTGTGAAGCTTGTATAGTCTACCTTGATTCGAAATAAAGGAATCTTGAGTTCTGGATGACTAACTTTCTTTCTTTTGGCCAGTATAATCATATCTTTTACCACTTTATATAGATATTCTAGAACAGTATCTTGCTTGCCACCATCAGTTTCACAAAGTAGCTGAATAGAATCATTGATATTATTGAGAGTGCCAGGATATTATTGATGCAAATGTCACAGGAAATCACAGTCTGTAAATGATTTCATTTTCCCTATTAACTGCATATGCAACAACAAACTCTGATTCTACAGTTGTTCCACAAGTTGATTCAACTGCATCTATCGAGCTGTAGTTGGGATATGAATGTGACGATTTCTTTTGCTCATCAACCAACAATGATTTCTGCCCACCAAGCTTTGCATTTATTTTCAATATAACATTAGCAATGTACTCAGGCTTGCATTTTTTGACATGATCTGCCAAGCAACACTGGGTCCAAACACCAAACTCCAACTCACATAACCTATTTACAGTAGCATAAAGGTGTTCGTTATCTTGTTGAGGCATTATGCAGAGGATAAGCTCGAGAGGGTTACCATTCTTCTCCACTGATTCTATCATATGTTTAACGACACCTTCAACATTCCCATTTATCTTTGTCACCAGTGGTGCTGCCAAATTAGGGTTCATAAGCACACCTGGTACACGCAATCGCCTTCTATGCACGCATGTTTCTCTGCGTTGGACACCTTGACTTTGGTTCAACACCTGTCATAGTGTTTAGAAGCTGCGCTTTATATTTTTGGCTTCCTATGGGCAATATCCCACATTCGCGTGGTGAACTGAACTTTGGGCATTTAAATCAGCCGACAGTCTCATTTTGTGTCGATGAAGTGAGCCCGAGGCTAGGCTTTGGAGTTTGGGGTTAGCACTGGCTTTGGCTTGTGTGTTTTCTTTTGGTGCATGAAATGGCGCTTATCCTTGGTGTCGAGCATTCGGAGGTTGGCCCTAGGCCACTATAACTTTTGCTAAAACTTTGTTAATTTTTTCATAAAAATATGCCTAAAGGCAAAGGCCGAGGGGCCAAAATTTTCTTTTTTAGCTAAATTCACCAAACATGGATTATAAAACCCACATTAGGCTAATAAAAACAACTTTTCATTTGACCCACAAGAGTCAAATTTTTCCATTTCAAAACAATTCCCAATTTTGCTAACAATGCACCAGAATTCGCCTTGAAGCTTGCGTGCAAGTACTCCTCTTATGCTTGGTGAGTGTCGAACACTTTCGGCTGCCTTCACCAAGTGTCATGAGCAAACACATATGCCTGAAAAAGATAAATATTATTCAGAACACTGATTCCCTATTATATAGAGTTCTAATAGCAACGTCGGGAGTGTTTTCCAAGGAAGAGGTGATAATGAGAGCTTAACAACTTGAACTGATATATTCTCAGTCTAGTTTACTTTATGAAGTTCTGCTAGATGCGTCGTGGTCTATCCTTGATAAGACATGACAAAATTCTATACCACATGTCGATGGCATAGTTGGTTCAGCACAAGCTAAGCCCATTGATCATCTGTCAAATCAATTGCAACAATTTTTGAGACAAAAGACAATGGCCAGCCAAACCTCTAGTTTGGCTTCTCCCCCTACTCAAATGTCGAATGTACATAGTGTGTAGTCAACAAACTTGAAGGCCAACCAACAGCTTGAAAGGAAGAAAAAACAGCCAAAGAAGGCTAAGGGGGATAAGAAACCCACCAATAATGTTGGTGGGGGAAACATAGAGAAAAGGAATTCGAAGTATCTATGTACCCTTTGCATGAAAGACCATCTGATTTACCTGTTCCTCGGCTTGCGGAGGCCCATAAGTTATTGGTGCAGCAGTAGCCTATTGTGTTAATGAATCCATTTCCACATGGGAAAAATTTGAATCAATCCTCTTTGAGCATGGATGGGGGTAGTTAGAGACCCCCTTCGTCTTCTAGTAATCCCTCGGCCGCAAACGTTTACATGTTGAAAGGTGACGCTCACATAGAAACTAGGGCACATGATTATGAAATGCCAAACACTGCTAAAAAGGGAAAAGAAGTTGAAAACCCATCCGTTCCTCTCCATATTGAGAAGACGATTAGAGAAACAATGACACGCATCTCAAAAGGGGAGTTCAAGAAAGCTTCGCATAATCCAAATGCAAGGGCCACCTAGAACTACTCTATGGTGGAGGATTTGTCACAAACCCCTCACGCGACGTCTTCTTTGGAGGTCCTCAAGAACTTCCCTTTGTAGAGAAAGGATTTGCTAGCCACCTTAGGATCCGCTGAGACCTGTAATTTGGGAACGATCATGCTTGATATGACCAACTTGAAACCTCATCTCCCATACTATGTTGTGTTTCAGATAGTAGTGGCTCACCCCACAAAATATTTTACCCGAAACATTTTCTGCACAGTGGTTGATGAGGGTGCCTCGACATGCGTGATGTTGTTGGCATGCTGGAAGGCCATTGGCCAAACTATTTTGTCTCTGCCACCTACTCTTTTTACTTCTTTTGACAATCATTCTTTCAGACCACATGGAATCACCCCTTCTTTCCTTGTCTAGTTAGCAGGGAAGACTGTGTGCGTCGAAGTTTAAGTGGTCGATGCACCTCTCAAATACAAACTATTGTTAGGAAGGATTTGGACATATGAGATGCATGCATTGGTTGCCATAGTTGTTCAAGTCTTGTTGTTCCTACACGAGGGATGAATCATAACCATTGATCAATTTTCCTTCTCCAGGCCTAACCCTTCATCAATGGCATCCACGGTCCTGATGATTGGTAACCCACAACACGACATCATCAATGTGGGGGTTGTTTTTTTCCCACCTCTCATGGGTACTTTTGATTACCCACCTCCTTCTAGCGATGTCAAGATGATATCGGTTGTCCCCGACCAGCCTAAGGCTGAAATATTTCAAGTGTCATCATTCTGAATGACTTACTTTAATGATCTGTGGACTCTTCCTTCCCCATTGGCCATGATGGAAGGGACAGGGCACTAGGCATGTCCATGCCCTTGTCCATGAAAAAATTTGCATACTCTATTTTATAGGAAGCTTTGGTCAACCCTGATCTAACTCCCACACAAGAGTTAGATCTAGTTCTAGAGCCTATTTGGGCTCAAGGTTCTCCCACCACTACCGATTCCTTAGATTTTGTCTTTCCCTCTGATGAGGTGATTATAGAGGCAATGACCAGTCCAGATAGACCCTCAGATGATATCCATCATAGATCTTATTTTCTCTCGTAGTTGGGAAGAATAGTGGCAAGTGAATTCATGTTGACTATGACTGGAGATAGGTCTTGTCCTATTAATCCTCTGGCTATGCATGCATTTTATGCCGAGGGTAATATGGAAGCCATCACTAAAATGATACCTATCGACATCTCCAAAACCCCTGGCATCATGGAGAATGTATTTGTCGGAGAAGAATGCTCCCCCGAGGAGATTCATATCTATACAGATTTATTTAAAGAATTTCATGACGTTTTTGCATGGTCTTACGACGAAATTCTAGGCATCGATCCAAGAATCGTCGAACATGAGATAACCACTTACCCCGACACCAATCCAGTTCGGTAGAAGCTTCATCTAGTTAATCCTTGGAAAGAAGTAGCTATTGAGGATAAAGTAGAGAAACCACTCAAAGATGGTTTCATCTAACCTCTTCAGTTGACTCAATGGGTGTCAAATAACATTCTGGTCAACAAAAAGTAGGGAATGATTTGCATATGTATGGACTTCCATGATTTAAAAAAGGCATGTCCAAGGGATAATTTCCACACCCCATTCATTGACCAACTTGTCGATGAATGCACAGGTTGTAAGGTCTTTTCTTTCATGGATGGTTTTTCAGGATACAATCAGATACAGATTAAGCCCGAAGACCAGCATAAAAAAAAATTTATCTATCCATGGGGTACATTTTCTTATCGGAAGATGTCTTTTGGCCTGAAGAATGTTGGAGCCACCTTTCAGTGGGCCATGTCGTTTTCTTTCCATGATCTCAAAAACATAGTCAAGGCTTATCTCGATGATATAGCATCATGATCTCATAAGAGAGTTGATCATCCCATGCACCTCTGACTTACCTTTGAGCGATGTCACTACTATCGGATTCACATGAATCCTAACAAATGTAGTTTTTGCATAATGTCGGGTCATATTCTAGATTTTATAGTTTCAAAAATAGGGATCATGTTCGATCCTCTAAAGGTTGAGGCGATAGTTCAATTACCTCCCCCGTACACATTCCCTCAACTTCAGAGTTTTCAAGGAAAAGATCATTTTCTTCAATGTGTTATCGCAAACTATGCCGAGATCACCAAAGGGTTTATGTGTTTACTGAAGAAGGGAATCCCTTTTCATTGGGACAAATCCACTTAGTGCTCTTTTGAAGCATTGAAACGTGCCCTCACGTCTTCCCCTCTACTTCAGCCACCCAATTATAATAAAGATTTCTTATTGTATTTGGCCATGGCACAGTCTACCATCGGTATGGTCTTGGTTCAAGAGGACGATCTACTTGAAGAACATGTGATTTATTACCTCATCCAAGGCCTGGTTGGACCAGAACTCAATTACTCCCACGTTGAGAAACTTGCATTGGTAGCGATACATGATGTCCAGTGGTTCCATCATTATATCCTATTTCACAAGACCACCATCATTGTCATTGTGAATCCATTCCAATATGTGTTGACGCGACGTGTAATCGCCAGAAAGATCAGTAGATGGATTGTTATCCTCTGGGTATTTGACTTGGATTTTGTTTCCGTGAATTCTAAAAGTCATTGGTCTTTATAGAAATTATCTTGGAACTTTCATTCAAGTCAGGTGATGTTACGCCCAAAGATTCACCAATTAAAGGAGATGTTTTTCTGATTTCATCTTTGGACCCCTGGTATGGAGATATACTAGTCTATCTCCAGACTTTGAAGTTCCCTTCCTCTACTTCCCATGATGAGCATTGACATATACACCATCAGACAAAAATCTATCTCATACTCGAGAACACTTTGTATTGTCAAGGTGTAGATTGCATCCTTCGTCGGTGTCTTACTCATGAAGAAGAGGAACTCGTTCTTAATTACTGCCACACTGGAGCATGTGCTGGTCATTTATCTAGGTTGGAAACAACCCAAAATATTCTATGAGCTAGTTACTTTTGGCTAACGTTAATCAAGGATTGCATTGAATCGGTTAAGAAGTTCCACATGTGTCAGATCTTCTCTCGAAATATGAGGGCACACACCGCTCCCATGTTTCCTGCCATTATTGTCAGCCCCTTTACCAAGTGAGGGATTTATTATACTACATGCCAGTCCCCTTTAGCGAGGGGGAACCGTTATATCATTGTAGCAGTAGACTACTTTACAAAGTGGGTTGAATCTATGCCGACATTCAATAATGATGTTGATATAGAAGCTCTCTTTATTTTCAATTAGATAATATCAAGGTTTGGAATCCCAAAGGAGATTGTCATTGACCATGGAAGTTACTTTTAGAAAAAAATGATGTCTGATTTAACATCAAAGCTTGGGTTGAGGCAAGAAAATTCATCACCTTATTACCCACAAGTGAATGGTTAGGTGGAAGATGTGAATAAGTCTCTCAAGACCATTCTACAGTGAATGATCAATCTGGCCAAGTCAAATTGGCATTTGATGTTGTACTTGGCATTGTGGGCCTATTGAATGTCTGCAAAGACTGCCACCAGTTTTTCACCTTTTCAACTTATTTATGGGTTGGAAGTAGTCTTGCCAATAGAGTGCCAGATCCCATCTCTTAAGTTGGTAGTACAATTATTTATGGATTCTTCACCGCTTGAGGAATGCTTATTATATCTCGAGCAACTCGATGAGCAATGACGTGGTGCAGCCTTGGCTAACGAGGCTCACAAGAAAAGATTGAAGTGTCAATATGATTGGTCCGTTCATCCTTGGATTTTCTCCGAATGTGATCTTGTTTTGGTCTATGACCAAGATAAGGATCCCCTGGGGAGAAGGCAAGTTCAAACCCATGTGGTTCATACCTTTCATCGTGAAGGAGGTATTAAATAAATGAGCTCTACTTTGAGGGGAGTGCTTTAGCGGAGCCTAGAAATGAGCTCTACCTCAAGAAGTATTACTCATAAGTAGGTAACCTTGGGTGACTTCTTGTACATATGTATAGATATTATATAGTTTGTTTGTTTTGTCTTTTTGTTTTATGGGCGTGTCATTTTTGATGTCATATTTTTCACTGTGGAAGATTTCAAGTGAATCAAAGGTGTTCATTGGGTTCGTGGAAGGTGTTAGCCGACACACTCGGAGGCTTGCTTCCACAGCTTGGGTGATCTTCACACCTCAAGGCTAGTTGCTATCTTCTAGAGGTATCTATTTAGGTGACGCTACAAACAATGTCATTAAATACAACACAGTAGTAGAGTTGCTTTGTGACGCTTTGTCGCATGGTATCTCTCACCTTCGAGTCTAATTAGATGCAAAAATGGTTATGTCCTAGTTAAATGGGGTTTACCGTGTTTATGATCCTACTCTACACCGATGGTTCCTTAGGGTATGTCTCTTAAAATATTGCTTTGATTACATTACGTATATCCATGTTCCTAGGAGACTAAATCAAATGACAAATACTCTAGCTAATCAAGTATTAGATTGACATATTGCACACACATAGAAAGAATCACACATACACATGTATAGACTTTGTAAAAATGTGATACATAACACATAAAAGATGAAAATACACACACACACACACACACACACATATATATATATATCAAAAGTGTCAGAGTACATAGGTGGGCGCAAGCGCCTCAAAAAATAATATGTCTGGTATACATCGTGATACTTATGCCCTCAAAAATATACAAAGAGTTCCCTTGACACATAAGTGGTCCACCCTAAGCTAAGCACTGGACATATTTTCCCTACAATAGTGAAAAACAACATTTTCCAAATGCCAGAAAAGCTAGACCCAGGTCCATGACACTCCAACTACATGAGGCTGCACAGATGGCGGGAGCTCCTCGATCTCGGCCATGTGCACTGTATGAGTGAGCACGGTGAGGTTCCTCTCCACTCATCTCAACACTCTCTCAACCTCTCTAGCTGGAGGTCCCCCTACTACTATTGTTGGTCTGGTGGTCACCACTGGTGCTTTCTCTGGTCGAGGACGTCGCATGTTCCTCGCAAAATCTGTTGGATGAACTAGTCTCACATCTGTACATAAGAGATACATAGTTGTCAGATACTTTGATACACATAAAAATGATATATATATATATATATAAATAAAAATTAAATAAATTTTAAAAGAAAACATACCTATCTCTCATCGCTCTGCTCTGGGAGGTACGGGCATGTCAGGATCTGTGGAGAAGTTTATCCCAGTATAGGGGTAGTCCTCTATAGCTAGAATCTACTGAGACCACCAGTTAAAGAAAGTATCATTGAAGGCCTCAATGGTCCTCCCTCCTCCCTGTCGAGGCAATAAAGACACCCACCTACACACTATTGGGAAGGAAGCCACGTGCCCCCGTACTGTCTCTCGCGAACTAAGAATAGGTACCCTCTCGAAGAAAAAAGAGCATAGAATAGTGCCAAACCCAAAATTTTTGTTGCTCAACCCACAACACTTTGTGAGTTGTCTCTTCATGCACTCTAGCATGGTTGTGCTCCAATAAAACACTCGTTCGTTTAAGCACTGTAATGCATAATGCATGTGCACCTGAGAGTCCTTATGTAAGGCTATAGATCCATTCATATGCCCAATAAGTAAAACTATCACTTGTAGTGATAGGTTGGTAATTTTGTGGATCAGCACCTGAGAACCCACTTTATTTGTGCCAGCCTCGTAGTGTAGCCTGATCAACTCTGCTATGTTGTGAGGTCAAGGAGGAAAAGAAAGAAGGTTGACTGGTTCCCCTCTCCTCAAGAGGCCATTCAGAAAATAAATATCCTTAGTCATTGGAGTCAACGACTTCCCCTTGAGCATAGATGTCTCATGGTCAGGGTGTCAGTAATATACCAAGGCATTCAACAGCCTGGGTTGTGCCTTCATGAGTGGACACCAAAATAATTTCCACAACCCGCATTGTTTTCATGCGGTGATAGCAGTAGGGTCTTCTTCGACCAAAGAATCAATGTCCTCATGCTCCCTCTCTCTCTAGTGGACATACATCCTGTTACAAACAAGTTCAAAGGAGAGTTAACTCTTGTATTTTCAATTTTTCCATGTTCTTGAGAGTGTACGCGGATTGTATTGGGCACAGTTGCATATGCACATGGGTAGATTTTTCTCTACCCACGGGAATACGCGGGCTTTCCTTGGAAAACCCACGTACACATAGGGCTGCCCCTTTTTAGGAGTGTGTGCCCCCCAAAAAACTAAAATAAATGCAAAATGGAAGTATTGAAATGAAAGAGGGGTTGATTTGTACTTACTTGGTCCAAGCCGATGTTTGTTTTTTCCTTTGAACCTCTTGGAATTAACTCTTTTAGCAAAGGGGTCTTTTTGGATTTTTTGTCAATTCACAATTTGCAATGGTGATAATGAGCTATCAACTTCTATTAATAGACTTTTTTGGCCTTTTTTGGCATTTTTTGAACCCTTTTTTCATTTTTTCTGGCTTGAAATCGTTTAGTATGGTTATTGAGTTTTTCATTGGATGTTATGAAACACTTTACTTTTGGTTTGGAAAAATTTTGGGGGCTGGGTCACTTTTAAATATTCTTTGGTAAAAGTCATTTTTCCAACTTTTTGCATTTAATTTAGGATTCCACCTCCACTTTCTGCATCGTGTTGTCTTTTCCACTTTACCATAGGATCGATCTCACCAAATTGCAACACATAACTTTCATTGATTCTCTAGAAGTGTCATAATTTAGTGGTAGAGCCTACCTTCACATGGATGCCCTAGGTAGATCCTGGTTGCATTTTGGTGTCCATGTCGTCGTTAATGACCTTAGGCTTGAGAGTCCTTGTTAGTCTTGTCCTGTTCACAATTTTGAGCCTCATATGTGTGATGTGTTATCGATCTTGGCCTCACCCTCAAGACTCCCAGAAAATTGGTCTTATTTTAAGCCCTTTTCAGACCCTCTAAACATGAAAAGATTGCCAAGCGATCTTGTTGTCCTTCATGCTCGCCAAATTAAAATTTGAAGGCATGTTTGTCTGGTGGTAGTATACCCTTTTTTCAGTCCAGACAGTCAATTGTATGAAAAAAGGTATACTCTAGGAACTCTGGTTCGCTAGAAGAGTATTCTCAGGTATAAGTTTAACCCTTTTTCGGGCCTGAGGGACTAAATTTACGAAAAAGAAACCCCCATGGAGTCCATAGTTAAGCTCTTTTCAGACTCCCTAAAATTGAAAAGATTGTCGAGTGACCTTGTTTCTTCACACTCTTTAAACTGGTCTAGAAGAACATCCCCTATGGATTCCATAGTTAAGCTCTTTTCAGACTCCTTAAAATTGAAAAGATCGTCGAGTGACCTTATTCTTTCACACTCGTTAATTGGTTCAAAAAAACATCTACTGGCATGAGTGTACCCATTTTTTTTGGCCTGTAGATTAAGGAGGAAAATGGTACACCTTAGGAGATTTGTCTTGTCAGGAGAGTTCTCCTATGTAAATTTTACTTTTTCGGGCTAAGGACACTAAATCTAGCAAAAGACAGCGAGTCCATAGTTAATCTCTTTTCAGAATCTTTAAAATTGAAAATATTGTCAAGTGATGTTGTCTTTGTCACACTCGTTAAAATGGTTTTGAATAGACGTTTTTCAGTGCTATTTTACCCCTTTTTCGAACCGACTAGACTACCTTCGAAAAAGGTACCCCAGTGGAGTCTTCTTTTATGCTTTTTCAGACTCTCTAAAAGTGAAAAACCACTGAGCTTACCTTCTCTAGGCTCGTAAAAAATACATTGAAGGGGGTTTCATTGTGTCCTGCTAATCACAGTTGCATATTTGCGTATTTGGCCTAATGTCAGCCCCATGTTGCTCTCAACTGAACCTTTGAAGCATGCCTTATATGTAAGCCTTGTAGCACTTTGTCTCTGCAACCTAACACCCTGACCCATGGAGGAATTTTCCCTATGGTATTTTTCCTACACATGTCTCCTTTCTATGAGCATTAGTTTGTTCCTTACACTTGGAACTAGTATGATTATGACACTCGTTCCTCCTTTGTAACGTATCATTATTTTATTCTTTTTCAAGCTCTTCAAAATATTGAAAAAGACAAAAAAATCAAATATACCCCAAAAAGTGGATGGGAAAAGTATTTTATTTTTATGGCAGCACAATGAGTCACCCTTGCACAAAGAACATCCTTTCATTTTTCTTCAAGCATTGGAATTTAATATGACCTTAGGAAGTTGTTCTCGTTACATAGAGTTGTGTGCTCCTCCATTTGGTTATTCTTCCAAACACATGGAGAGTTTGCGTTGCCTCATGCATCGTGAACTTATGTCAATGCCATGCTTCCTGAGTCTGATCATCAGTCATGCTATTTTCCAAGGGAATTTTTACCAACTTGAGTCGGCATTTCTACAGTTTGTCTCTTGACCTCATGCCCAACCATCCCCAAAGTCCAATCAAGTCTTCGCTCGAAATCAATGAAGTTCTGTGTCTAATCACCGAGATCCTCTTGTCTGTTTACGACGAGCCATCGAAGACCTCTAGGTAGTGAAGTTGTACACTCACTTTACACTGCTACCTGAGTTTTGAATATCTTTAAGTTGTTTCTCAAGCTCTGAAGACCTCATTTCTAGCTATCAGGTGTCATTGCCTTCTTGAAGATGGATACTATACATGTATATCTTTGATTTTGAGATGTAGATCTGTTGTGTATTTCTCGCGGATACACTTTATATAGTTATATGACATGGATCTGCAGTGTATTTGATTGGAAGCCATGATTTATTTCATCCCGATCATGGGTATGCCTGCCTCGATGAGACAATTGTTATTTTTCAGATGGCACCTCCCAAACTCTGGTCCCGAGCTCACTCGGGTCCCGAGCTCACTCGCTTCATACATTGGTGAATATTTGTAATATATTTTGGCCATCAGATATTATTCTAACCTCACACATTAGCGGGCATCTATTAGAACCCTAAATTGCACCATACATGCATACCTGGCATCAAGCCATCTTACTTGCTATTTTTTCCAAGCCATCACTAAGCAACTCTTCTTAAAAATATTATTTTTGAAGTTGTACGTGCCCTGCACCATTACTTCCCATGTATGTACACTATATGCACCATTATTGCACACGTACATACTCTAGCTATAGCATTACAGCTCACATCTGGCCCCAAAAGTTGCAAAAATTAAAATGTTGCAAGGAATTCATTGAGATTATGGGCTATTGGGTAGTTTTCCAACTATCCCACTGCCTATATCCCGTCACCCAACTGAATAACCATCATTTTTTCATATAAAAGGAGGTGTTGGGGTCTCATTCCAACAAGAATCGTAAGAACAGTGAAACTCTACCCGTTTCACATCCCCTCATTGCCCCAAGAATTTGCAGCCACCTTGTGAGTTTTGAGCCATAATTCCCTATTCTTGCCTTTTTTTCTCCATCATAAGCCTATTCCATTTCCTAGAGAGAGGTTGAGAGGAGAAATATACGTGGAAGCACAGATGGAGCTTGGTGAAGAGGAGACCAGACCAGGTTCGAGGAGCAGTCATCGATCTCATTGTAAGTAGACTTTGTGATTCTAATAAAAGGAATAGTTTTTCTATCCCGCCATATGATGTGTTCAGTCTTTATGTTTGATTTATGTTTTATTATGACATCTAACCCACTAATTCATATATGATATGCATGTCCGTAGTTTCTTTTTTGTATTTTTGTGAATGTAGGTCATCCTTGGGAGGACACTTGTAATCGAGGAGCAATCAAACGTGAAAGGATCAACATCGGACGCGGAGTTTAAGGTAGAGTTACCAGATATTTTTACTTTGTTTTTCATGCATGAATGTAGGGTATAGTTGGGGTAGTTATAAAAATTAGGAGACTTTTAGACGGTCAGATATGCCTACATGTTGAACCCTAGTGTAGTTCATAGGGGGTTTTCCCACTATAGAAATTGGTGAGCTACATTAAATGGCTATTTAGCTACCAAATGGTCCCACTTATGGATCCCTCATAATGGTAAAATGAATCAGATTAGGATTGATAAGGAAAGTTATATGAAACATTTTTTTACTAACCTGAATGACCCAAATGAACCGGTAATGTCTAACAATTCAATTTTGGGTAATTATTCATATGAAACATTTTTCAAGGATTTCATAGTTGAGCCATCATCTCTTTTGTAATCTAACACTCAATCTGAAATCCTCCATTGCACCTAGATTGTTGAGCCCGATTGTAATATGATTGATTGAGCTAACAACCCCTCTGATGTACAACCTAACATAGTTTGTAGAGATAAATTAGAAATGATGGTTAACTTGACTAATCCCACAACAAAAAAAAAATGTGAAAACTTAAAATCAAATGTTGCAACAAATAAAAGGGATCCTAACATGTGGACTTTACTTTTTGACAGATCCAAGTACTTGGAAGGTGCAGGTGTTGGTTTCATATTGAAAGACCCGATAGGAAGAAAAACTCTAATTACATGTAGGATAGAATTCACATGCACTAATAATATTGTTGAATATGAGGCCTTTCTGCAGGGGTTAAGAAAATCAATAGACTTGAAAGTTGAGAAAATCAAGGTATTTGGTGATTCCAAAATTATCGTAAAAAATGTAAGGAACACTATTCATTGTCTTTCAATCCATTTGAAAAACTATGAACTCGAGGTTTGGGAATTAATCAAATATTTTTTTTCATTTAATGTTAGTTTGGTTCCTCATTCACTAAACTATGACGTTGATTTTATAGCCAATGTAGCATCCATGTTAATACCCTTGGACGGATTGGTGCCTGACACTTTTTTTGTTGAACTTTTATAGAGGCCTTAAATTCCTAACAACATCGCCAATTAGAGAGTATTTTATGACAGCCAACAACCGATAAATTTCTTACATCTCAAATATACTTTCAAAGACTATCATCGATGAAAGCCAACATGACCAGTTGGTGACTTCAGATGTTTCCATCCCAGATCAATCAAACAACACATTAGGTTCAACTAACTGTATCCTAAGGAACATACAGAGGTTGGAAAAACTCTACGATCTCCAAGACAAATTTAAGAAATTTGTCAAATGAAAAACCAACAGTTCATCCATGCAGTTCGAGGTGGTGAATTTGGGGACAAATACCATGCCTCAAAACATTAATCTGGGAAAGAATTGTTCACCCGAAGAAAACAAGCTTACATCAAATTATTCTAGGAATACAAAGACATATTTTTCTGGACCTACGAGGATCTCAAGACATATGACACCAAGATCATACAACACATAATTCCCATGAATCCTATGATGAAACTATTTCAAAAATAAACTGAAGAAGATGCACCCTAACCTGGAGCCTTAGGTCAAAGCATAATTGAATAAGTTTCTAGAGGCCATGATCATTTTACTTATAAGACATATGTAGTGGATTTCCAAATTAGTTCCAATAAGGAAAAATAATGGGGATATAAGTATTTGTATTGATTTCAGGAACCTGAATAGAGCCTCATAGAAGGATGATTACCCTATACCCCTGATGGAATGAATATTGCAGTGTGTGTCCGATTCTGAGATGCTTTCCCTTCTAGATGGTTTTTCTAGTTATAACCAGGTCTTAGTGGCCCATGAAGATCAACTGAAAACAAATTTCCAAACCAAGTGGGGAACATATGCTTATAGGAAGATGCCATTTGATCTCATCAATGTTGGA